>PVJO010010563.1:0-45486 GCA_004026905.1 Hystrix cristata
GTGAGGGTGTGAGCGCTGCCGCACAGATCCAGAGCCCCGCCCCTCCGCATTCACTTAGCAGACATTCCTGGGCCCCTGCTGTATGGCTGGCGCTGTGCCCATGAGCTGGAGAGGCCTCAGTGGGGTCAGCCCTGTCCCTGTGGGGCTTACATCGGATGAGGAAGACGGACAATGAGATTATTAATAGACTATCTCCCACCCCCCGGATGCTGAGACAGGAGGATCTCCTTGAATTCGAGGCCAGGCTGGGCTACATTGTGAGTTAAGGCCAGCCCGGACGACATAGCCACAACTTGTGTCAAAATAACAAAAGAAAGAAAGATCATCAGCAGCTATAACCATAGTGTGTCAGGAAGTGATAAGTGTGGGGCCGGGCAGGTGCAGATTTAGTGGGGAAAAAGGCACATACCTGGAGGTGGCATTTGAAACAGGTGACCGGGGCAGGGAACAGTGGCAGAGTGGAGCTGGACACAAGCCATAGGAGGAGCGGTGTGGCCTTGCCAGTCATCCATGGCTTCCCCATTATCCTTTGGTCCACAAAGAGCTTGGAGCAACTAAAAAGGCGTTCTTTGCGTTGGTAAAGCCGCTGCGCTTGGTGATTTGGTGGGATTTGTCGTCCTCTGCTGGCCACCGCCGCTCACAACTGACAGCCGTATCTCCAGAGAGGAGGGGAGATAGGCTCTCACGGTGTGCGCCTTGCCCTCCTCTACAGGGTGGCTGCGTTTGCCCTGATGGGAAGCCTGCTCCTTAGGGACTGTGCTGGCCCGCTCCTTAGGGACTGTGCACGTCCAGTGGCTGTCGCTCGATTCACAGAGGGTTCTTCAGGAGCAAGCCTGTGACCCTGTGCCCCCTTCCTGTCCCCTGCAGGTGCTGCGGTACTTTGATTATGTTTTTACAGGCGTCTTTACCTTTGAGATGGTCATTAAGGTAAGTGCAGAGAGAGCCGACTGGGGGAGTGAAAACCTGTGTCATCCCAGCACTCTGGGAGGCTGAGGCAGGAGTATCACAAATTTGATCTCAGCCTGAGCAACTTAGCAAAAAAAAAATTTAAAAGCACTGGGGATGTAGCTTCGTGCAAAGACCCCCGGGTTCAATCCCCAGTGCAAAAGAAAAGGATTTCTGGTAGATGGATCGGGTGCGGATGGATCCGTCTGGCGAATGGACCTTGCACCAAAGTCTGGGCCCAGACCTGGCTGGTCAAAGCTGCTTTTTCCACACTCCACCAGGCCCGTCCCACAGGACGGGGATCCAAAGGGATGCCCCTGTCCCAAGGGTGCCACAGCCCAGGGTGGGGCCCAGGTCCCAGTGCCCTCTCCTGTCCCCCACAGATGATCGACCTGGGGCTTGTCCTGCACCAGGGCGCCTACTTCCGCGACCTCTGGAATATCCTCGACTTTATAGTGGTCAGTGGGGCCCTGGTGGCCTTCGCCTTCACGTAAGTCTCTGTGGAGGGCCCCGTGTGAGGCGTCCTGGGGTGGGGTCAAGGGACATGTCCCCTGGGTACAGAGATGGGGACGTAAGCTCTGGGGTGGTGGGGACACCAGCATGCCTCCAGGAAGAGCTTTGACCAGTTTGTGCATGACCGTACACCACGGGGCTGGAGGGGAAGCTCTCATTTCTACCTCCACACACAGCAATGGCCTCACCACGTCACTGGCCCTGCTGTGCGCTTTGTGGGACATCTCATCTCCCTTCCGCTCCACACCCTCTGCCCCACCGCTGTCTCTTTGGGGAGCCCCTAAAAAGACAACCAGGACATGCGTGTGCATGAAAATCCTGACCGCAACTTGAGCCGGAGGCTCCATCATCGTAACCCAGTGACTTCTTGGTGTGTTTGTCACCTTTCCCACCATTCCTAGGACACTCTGCCCTCTCAAGGTCATGTGTCATCACGCGGCTCTAAGATGGTGCCCTAGAGCTTAGTAGCCATCCAACATGGCACCTGAGTCTGGGTGGCCATTCCATAATGGCTTCTAGGTTCTGGATAGTCATTTCAAGATGGCATCCTAGGGCTCGACAGGCATCGTAAAGGGGTGCCTGAGTTCTGGGCAGCCATTTCAGAATGACATCAGAGTTCTAAATAGCCATTTCAGGATGGCACCCAAGAGGTGAGCAGCCATTCCAAGGCGGTAACCTGAGTTCTGAGCAGCCATTGCAAAATGGTACCTGAGTTTTGGGAGGCCATTTCAAAATGGCACCCAAGTGCTGAACAGTCATTTAGAGATGGCACCCTAGGGCTTAGCAGGCATGTTGAAGGGGTGTCCAAGTCCTGGCTAGCCATTTCAAAATGGCACCAAAGTTCGAAATAGCCATTTCAAGATGGTGCCCAAGAGGTGAGCATCCATTCCAAGATGACACCCTAAGGCTAAGTAGCCATTCCTCTGAAAGCCCATCTCAAAATGGTGACTGAGTTCTGGGCAGCCATTTCAAAATGGTGTCTAAATTCTAAATAGCCTTTTCAAGATGGTGCCCAAGAGCTGAGCAGCCATTTCAAGATGGAACCCTAGGGCTTGATAGCCATTCCAAGCTGGCGCCTGACTCCTTCTGGGAAGCCATTTCAAGATGCTACCTGAATTCTGGGCATTCTTTTGAAAGTGGCACCCAAGGGCTGAGCATCCATTAGCCCTCGGGCCCCTGGTAGTGAGCTTAGCTGTCCTAACCCACACTGGAGACCTTTGTCACAGACTGAGAGGTGACAAACTCAGAAGCAGATCCTGAGGACCCAGCTGTGCCTGTCATGGAGGTCGTTCCTGAAGGGAGGTCTGGTGGGGCCCTGACCCCACAGTGGGAGATCCTAGGGCGCCCCACAGGCGCAGCATCCTGAGCAGTCTCCCCGGCCCAGCCTAGGGCCCAGATGGTGGCCAGGCCCAAGTTTAGGGCCAACAAGGCCACGCTCGGAGTCTCCTCCAGAAACACAGCAAGGTCGGGTCGTGTTGGAACAAGAACCCTCCAGGCTTCAGGGCACCAGAGCTGGAGCCACCCGTGGTGGGCAGCAGCTGACATTTGCAACTCTGTCCAGACATCCCCTCCCTCCTTCTCTTTCTCTCTCGCTCTCTCCCTTCTTGCTTCTTTTTCTATCCACTGCGTCTGTCTCTTTCTTCTCTCCCTTTCCACCTCCCTTCCTCTTTCTAAAGTCATTGAGTATTTATTATTTAAAGAGATCATAAATAATAACAATGATCAGGATGTTAGGCTACATTATCATTAAAATGTCCTTAGGAGCCGGGCTTGGGGGCGCACACCTGTCCTCCCAGCACTCTGGGAAGCTGAGGCAGGAGGCTCACAAGTTCAAACCCAGCCTGGGCAGTTTAGCAACTTAGCAAGGCCCGATCTCAGCATCTTAAAAAATAAAAATGGGCTGAGCTGGGGATGGAGCTCAGTGCAAAGGCCCTGGGTTCAGTCCACAGTACTAGGGGAACGGAGAGAGATTCTGTAGGAAATGAATAAATGCACAGTGCACAAAGGGAAGAAGATAGCCACAGACCAGCCAGGGGGCCGGTGTCCTTCATATATGAAAAGTAGTTGCAAAGCAACACAAACCCGAGATTTCAATGGATCAGTTAACAAAGGATGCAAACGGCAACTTCACAGGATGCTGCTTACTACTATAAAAGGGGCCCCCAGGCAAGGGGGTGCACGTCTGTTACCCCGGGAGGATCTGGAGTTGGAGGCAGCCTGGACTGCAAGAGAAAGGGGGGGCGGGGCTCGGCTTAATTGAGATTCAGAGGAATGTAAAATAAAAACAAGGTGCAGTATTTCTCCTGTCACGTTAGCCCTGGCTTTTGGGATCTGCAGCAACCCTCCCACCTCGGCCTGCTGAGTGCTGGGATGACAGGCGTGTGCTATCATGCCCAGCCTGCTTTGTTTTTTTGCTGTTTATTTTTTTTCTTTTGAAAGAAGAATGTAGGTAATAACATAGTGTATGTGAGAATGTAATGACGTAGGCTCCTTTCTTCTCCCGCATCACCTATTTAAGCCGATCCTTCAGACATCTGACAGGTGCTGTGCGAGACCTGGAGAAAATTTAAATTCTGAAAAGCCAGAACTTTTACCACGCTCAGCCTGGAGCAGACCCGTCCCCTAAGACACAGCCTAGAAATCTGTCCCCCTCCTGCTTCGTGCCCATCTCTGCCCTCTTCCTGTCCCTTCCCACCTACCCCGAAAGCCTGTACCTCTAGATGGTGTGGGTCTATCCGGCTGCCTCCCCCGGGCCGCGTGGGCTGCAGAAAGCCACTTGCCATCACCCGTCGGGCCCTGGGGACCTGGCTGCCGTGACCTGGTGGGTGGGGTGGGGCCTTCAGCCTCAGGCAGAGCCCGGGACGAGGGAGCAAAGCCCAGGCAGGACCTGCCCACTCTCCGTGCCCTCTGGCAGGGTGTGCTGCCCCATCCACACCCGGGGCCCCTTTGCTGGCCGTGCCCTGGGTAGTGGCTCTGCTCAGCGCCGCCCTGTGGGAGCTGGCACCCTGAACTCTGAGAAGGGCCCTGCCGCCACCTGGCCCGGTCTCCACCTCCCTTGGGGACCTTCTGGATGATTCCAGCAGGGCGCAGCTTTCCAGAGACCGGGAAGCAGCGTTCAGTCTTTGAGTGTTTGCTGTTATGAGCCAAGTATACAACAGGCTCCACAGTCACCGTGAACCTCTTCTTGGGGGTGTTTGTTTGGGTTTTGGGTTTTGTTGTTTAGTTTTTGTTGTTGGGTTGTTTTGCTTTGTTGGTGCTGGGAATTGAACCCCAGGCCTTTGCTCTGAGCTCCATCCCCAGCCCTTTTTTATTTTTGTATTTTGAGACAGGGTCTCGCTAAGTTGCCCAAGCTGGTCTTGAACTTGAAGCCCTCCTGCTTCAGCCTCCCAGAGAGCACCACCGTGCCAGGGAATGGCCGCATACACCTCTTCTTTAAGCAAACCCTGGCACAGGCCGGGATGCGGCTCAGGGTGGGCGCTTGCCTAATGCGTGAGGCCCAGGCTTCCACCGCTGGCACCACGAAGAGTGAAGTAAGACCTGTGAGCAGAAGGGTCCCTGTGTCCGTGCCTGTGGTGCCGAGTGCCCTTTCCAGACACAGCCACACATTGCGTGGCAACAGGGACACGCCCTGAGGTCGGGGCACCTCTGTCACCGAGCACCTTACAGTCCCCAGGACGCCAGTGCGTCTCTCTCGGCAATGGGCCATCTACCCGCACTCACCCCGAGGTGGTCAGACTTGCATCACAGCGCGGCCCTTTCTACTTCGCTCCCTCCCTCCATCCCTTCTCCCTTCTTTCCCAGGTCCCCTTCCCCTCTCCACAAAGTCTACCCCACTGTTCAATAGCATCTGTCTTTCATTTTGCTCTTTAATTTATTTATTGGGGGAGGGGTGCTGGGGATGGAACTCAGGGCCTCGTGCTTGCTAGGTAAGTGGTCTGCACTGAGCCAAATCCCCAACCCTGCTCTTTAGTTTATTTATACTTTGGGTTTCTCATATAACAGAAACCATGTAGTCTTAACGTTCTGCGTCTGATTTATTTCACCCTAATATTATGGTCTCAAAGTGCAGCCATTTTCCTCCACATGACAGGCTTGTCTTTTTTCGTGGTAGAGTAGTAGTGCCCTGGGTATAAACACCACATTTTCTTTGTGAGTGATACAATTGTATGGCGATGGCTTGACTGGAACATCTTTTTGTGGTTTATACGGGGCGTCAAGAAGTAGCCTGCCACAGGCCACCACAGTGCGCACCTGTAATCCCAGCACTGTAGGAGGTGGAGGCAGACGGATCACAAGCTCCAGCCTGGCCCAGGCAACTTAGCAAGACCTGTCTCAAAATAAAAATTTTTTAGAAAGGGCTGAGGATGTAGCTTGGTGCGAAAGCCCTGAGTTCAATCCCCAGTACCACCAAAAAAAAAAAAAAAAAAAAAAACCCACAGCTCACAGAGATCTGACAGCCTGCCTAGAGGCTCAGCTTCTACTCTTACTTTATTTATGTGTTTGTTTATATTTCCGTGCCGGCCATGGAGCCCAGGGCTTCGCGCGTGCTGGGCAGGGGTTCTGCCGCTGAACCGCACCCCAGCTTTGGAGTGAAGTTGTGAACTTCCCTCAGGTGCACTTGAGACCCTGTGTGCTTGGCCCCAGTGTCCTGTTTTGAAGGGTTCTTCCATATGGAGGGGAGGTGGGACAGGAGTTTTTGGCCACCCTGTGAGCTTCCCTGGGCTCCGGCTCTATCAGGACGTGGAGGCAGACGATTATTTTGCCAGCGACGGTCTGGCCAGTGCCTGGAACCTCCCTGGGAGTTGAAAGCACTCATGGCTGTGGGTCCAGCGGCGACCCTGAGGCCCCACCTGGCCACGCCAACCCTGCCTCACCTGGCACCCGGCGGCCGTCTTGGGTCACAAGCGCTGGGCTGCAGGACCCACACAGCCCTGGCCACAGGGACCAAGCCGGCGCTGCTCGCCTCACTGCCGACTGTCCAGGGCCAGCGAAGGAGCGCCTCAAGCTGCTGCCTTGCCCCCAGGGAAACAGAGAACTCAGCCCACTGCGTTCACAGGTTTCCAGTCTGGCCCGCGAGGATGTTGTTTATTGTACTTCCTTGTTAGCAGACTGATCAGTTGGGAGTAGAGGAGGCCCGAGGTTCTCAGAGTGCTTCTTCCCTGTGGTCTCGGGCTTCGTCCTCCTGTCTGCTCCTAGACAAGGCAGGGGATGTTAGGAGGATCCCAGCAAGCGTCCGGTTTCTCTTTGGATATACCAGTCCCTTAGTCGCCCTGTGCCTCAGTTTCCCCATGCAGTAGGAAAAGTGGAGTTGGTCATACTAAGCGCAGTGTACACACACACACACACACACACACACACACACACACCAGCCAGATGGCTCTGTAATCCCAGAACTCAGCAGGCTGAGGCAGGAGGATTGTCATAAGTTAGTTCAAGGCCTGCTACACAGTGAGACCTTGTCTCAAAAATCCAGAAAAAAACCAAGCAGCAGCCTCGTGTGTGTGACCTGCATATAAAGCTTGAAGATGGTGCTCTTGTTAGCCCCACTTAGCAGATGGGGAAACTGAAGCACAGGGAGAAGTGGGTCCAGCCAGACCCCAAGGCAGCTCTTGGTGACCTGGAGACATCCCAGGCCGTGCGAGGCCGTCCCTTGAGGGTGCAGAGGGGCCTTGCACGAGGTGAGAACTCCGCCCGTGCTGGGACTGTGGTCCCAACCAGAGTGTCCTCTGTGTGTGTGTGTGTGTGTGTGTGTGTGCGCGCGCGCGCGTCCTGCTCCATCCCCCACCGTGTCCATGTCCCTGTGACTCCCACCAATTTCACACCATTTCACAAGCCATCGCCTGAATGTCACATGCTGTGCCCAGGCCTGGGTGGTGGCCAGCACCACCCGGCCGGACCCTGATCCTGTCCTTGTGGCCAGGAGTGCCTCGCGTGTGGCTGCTGCCCTGCAAGGTGGGACTACAGGCTGGCGCAGCTGCGGGGCACCTGGGTCAGTCCACACCTGTATCCCCGGGGGCCACACTTCCAGGATGCCACAGGAGGGACCCCTTGTGCTGCCACTTTTGCCTTGACATGGACCCCAGTGGAGAAGCATGGGAGGAAATGGGTAAAGAAGTGGGCAGGTTACACACACCTGGGTTTGAATCTCAGCCTGCTGCTTCCCAGCCGCGTGGCCTGGAGACAGTCAGTGTCCCTCTCTGGGCTTCAGTTTCCTCATCTGCAAAATGGGTATCATGGTACTATTTTCCTGCAGTGAGATGCAAGTGAGGTTCCCAAAACTCCTGGGTGATGCCCCAAGTCAGCACCCTCGGCAGGAATCACTATCAATGGAAGCTCCCATGATTGTCCACAGAGTAAAATCTGTCCAAGTCTGTGTGCACTGATTCTTAGACACACTGAACTACACACTGGGCATGGTGACACACACCTGGAATCCCAGCATCTGGGAGGCTGAGGCAGGATGGCCTCATGTTCGAGGCCAGCCTGAACTGCATAGCAAGGCCCTGTCTCCAAAAACCAAAAATAAAAAAGATGCACCAAACTGTGAGAATGACCAGGCCAGACTAAAGGAAAAGGGATAGGAGGATGTGGAGAAGAATCCACTGGGTGTATCTGTAGGCATCTAACCCATTCTGTTTTTACAAAACAGTTTTGCAGGCCATAGCAGTGCACACACCTCGATCCTAGCTACTCAGGAGGCTGAGGCAGGAGGATCAACTTGAGCCTCGATATTCAAGGCCAGCTCCATCAACATTGCAAGACTCTGTCTCCTTAAAAAATTAGCCAGGGGATGTTGTACAGGCCTGTCATCCTAGCTCCTCCAGAGGCTGAGGCAGAAGGCTTACAAATTCAAAGCCACCCTGAGCTACTTATCGAGACCCTAATTTTAAAAATGAAATCTTCGAAATAGGGCTGGTGGGTGAGCTCAGTGTGAGGCCCACCCACGCGAGGCTCTGGGATCCATTCCAAGCCTGCAAAAAGAAAAAAAAAAAAAAAAAAAACTAAACCAGGTGTGATACACACATCTGTAATCCCAGCACTCCAGAGGCTGAGGCAGGAGAATCACCTGGAGTTTGAAGCCAGCCTGGACTACATAGTTCAAGGTCAGCCTGGAATAGATAGCAAGCTCCTGTCTCAAAAAACCAAAAATACAGTAAATGCGTACTAAAGCTAAGATCATGGCTGTTGTTCGCGTGGTGTGTGAGTGCCACATGCCCTTTTCCCAGATGGGATCAGGAAAGACAGAAGCAAGATTCAAACCCAGGTCCTCTCCGCACCCAGAGCTCACGCCTTTCCAGACCAGCTCCACCCTCCCGGGGAAGAACAAAAGTGATTTCCTCCAGCCCTCAGCAGCCATACTGAGGGGCAGATTCACCCTGGTGGCCGGCAGCTCCTTGGAAATGTGGCTTCCTCAAGTGCTATGGCCGGTGCAGGGGACCAGCCTGGTGGGGACTGAGCTAGGAGGACAGACGCGGGGCCAGAGGCACAAGAGCCACCGTCTTCCTCCTCCCCTCCTGGTCCCCAGGCGGGAAGTGGGGACTCGGGGACCCGGGCGGCGGTGTCGTGTGTATGTGTCTGTGCGTGTCCTGTGTTCTCTCTTCTGAGGCCGCTTACGACCTGTCTCTCCCTCCGATGCCACCTCTCCAGGAGCAGCACACGGTAAAGTGTTCTCTCTCTCTCTCTCTCTCTCTCTCTCTCTCTCTCTCTCTCTCTCTCTCTGTCATTCTGTCCCTTGTCTTCTGTGCCCTGGTGCAGTCACATTGGTTCTGGTCTCTTCTCCGTGGCCCTGTGTCCTTGCAGCTGTCCTGTTGCTTATGATGACCAGACTCTGCTCCCTGGGGCGGAAGGGACCCAAAGGGCTGGTGGCCATGACCTCCGCCATGACTCACCAGTAGTAGAAAACAGAGCCAGCGACGGGGAGTGGGCCAGGCAGTTAGCAGAGTCAGGAGGGTCTCCAGCCCCCCAGATGGAAGAAACCAGGAAGTGGGCTCCGGAAAGAGGGAGCAGTTGCCTTCCTGAGGTGCGTCTAGGCTGGCTGCAAATCTGGCTTCTGGGACAGCATCTGTGCTCTCCAGGTCCCCTCTGAGGATGGCTTCTCAGCCTCTCTGGGACCTTCCCCCTGCCGGGAGAGAGCGCTGAGCAGCAGCAGATCCATTCTGGATGCGAGAATGCAGGTGCCTAGGCAGACATAGTCCCTAGCAGCAGCCGTTGGGCGCATGAAGAGTTTAGCCCTAGCCTTGGCTACTTGGGAGATTGAGGCAGGAGGATTTCAAGTTCGAGACTATCGTGGGTAACTTAGCAAAAACCTGTCTCTAAGGGATGGGGAATGTAGCTTGGTGGTAAAGTGCTTGCCTAGCATGCAAGAGGTACCAGGGTACAAAAAAAAAAGGGAAAATGAGTGGGTGTCTGGAGGGTGTTATTAAACACCACCAGCACACACTGAGGTTTCTACTCTCACAATAGCAGAATGTCTGAAAGACACTTGAAGAAGCAATAACCATTTGCCTGAATTTAATTTTCTGTCTCTGTCCTGTAGGGGTCTCAGTGGCTGTTCTGATATGTATGTGTCACACTAGGGGACACAGCTTAAAGAAAATAGTAAGGTTTTTAAGAAAAAGATACCGGTCCTGGTGGTACACATAGTGAGTTCAAGGCAGCCTGGACTACACAGTGAGACCCTGTCCCATTTTTTTCCACAAAAATGGAAAAAAAAAAAAAGAGAACAACATCCTGGGACTGCTGGGTCCTGTAACGCCCTCTGCCCAGCCAGCTAAAATCCAATTTCCCTGATTCCCCGAAAACAACAGAAAGGAACCCAGAAAAAAAGGCAAATTTTTTTTCAAAAACTTGATGTTTTTGCATGTGGCTGTGCAGACACACTGGGCCAAGGGGCTCGGGGGTGGCTGAACTGTGACCTGGGAAGTGACTGTTTGCACCCAGGGGCACTGTTCTGCATCCATTCAGGGTCCTGAGACCTTGTGCCACAGCAGAGATGAGAGCCAGGTTTAGAGAAAGCGGCAGCAGCACAGATCACAGCGCCATCCCTGAGCGCTCTGTCCCACGCCAGGCATCAGGATTGTCCCAAGACAGGGCTGCAGGCAGCAGGACCAGCAAGGGGACAGGTCGTGAGCTTGAACTTGGAGTTCAGCTGTGCAGTTTGGGAGTGGAGACCCAGACAGAGGACATTGTAGAGGCAGGAATTGCACAGCAAAACCAGACAGAGACCAGAGATCATGGCAGGCTGGGGTCGAGTGTGGCACTCAGTGAATGCAGGTTGAGTCAGGCCAGATTTCAAAGAGCATCGAGTGCTGTGCCCAGAAACCTGCATAGCTCCGCTAAGAACTCAGTCTCCAGGATTCTTATGGGACGGTGACCCGCTCTGCTCACTAGCTTTGGCCATCATGGACAGAAAAGGTAGAAGAAGAGAAAGTCGGGATGTGGGGAAGCAGATGGCAAGAGTTGAGGGTGTCTGGATGGACATCTTAGGGAGATGTCCCTGGGTCTGGAGAGGGAGGTGTGGCACAGGCAGGTGACCGTGCCCACAGGCTGCTGGTGTGGGTCCCAGCGGGGTGGTGCCATTACCCACCAGCCCTTCCTGGCCCTGGCTGGTGACATCTGGGTGTCGGGGACCTGTGGGGTCTGCGTCGCTGCGCTCGGCCTGGGTTGAACCTTGCTGAACCCCTGTGGTAGCCGTGGGCTCAGGTACCCTCAAGAGGCTGAGGCAAAAACCTCAACAATGATTAACATCAGTTTCTGGAAGCACCGTGGGGTGTTCCCTCCCCGTGGGCTCAGGGGAAATGCACAAGGAGGTCTCCATCCCAAAGGGCTGTCTGCGTTCAGTGTCTGTTAGAAAGAGGGGAACCCTGTTGTCTAAAATGATTTTTAAAGAGGGCACAGGAGCCCGCAACTCCCAGGCCAAGAAGTGTCTTGGAAATCACTGTGCAGGGATTATGGATGGCGCAGCAAGCTGAGGGCCACCCCATGTCAGGGGCATCAGAAACCAACCCTGATCTGGGCATGGGTGGCATACGCCTGTGATCCCAGCACTCGGGAAGCTGAGGCAGGAGGATCGCTGTGAGTTTGAGGCCGGCCTGGGCTACATAGTTCAAGGCCAGCCTGAACTGCATAGTGAGACCTGGTCTCAAAAGAAAAAGAAACAAACCCCAAGACCAGAACCGCAGAAGCTTCTGCCTACTGCCTCCCCAGCCCAAACACAGCAAGCAAACCTGGCCACTCTTCTCCAGGAAGGGCAGGGTGCACCCGGCTCACACCAGGCGCCAGACCTGAGAATGTGGGGTCAGTGGAGCCGCAGGGCTTCCCACCTCCCAGCCTGACTGTCACTCCCTTTCTTCCCTTCTCCCCACCCCGATGTCCCTCCACAGTGGCAATAGCAAAGGAAAAGACATCAACACAATTAAATCTCTCCGAGTCCTCCGGGTGCTACGACCTCTTAAAACCATCAAGCGGTTGCCAAAGCTCAAGGTGAGAGTCGGGAATGCGGGGTGGAGCGGATGCTTTCAGGACTGCCTAAGTGGGAGGGTCACAAGTTCAAGGCCAGCCTGGTCAACTTAGACCTTATCTCAAATTTTTCTTAAGAAAAAAAAATTTTTAAAGGTCCGGGGATGTAGCTCAGTGCAGAGGCTCCAGGTTTAATCTCCGGTACTGCAAAAAAATAATTAAAGGGATGGGATGTAGCTTAGTGGTGAGTGCTTGCCTAGCATATGTGAGGTCCTGTGTTTGATCTCCAGTACTGTTAAAAAAAAATTAAAGAATGTTGCATTGAAAAAGTGCTGATACCCTTGCTCAATCTTCATAGATGAGTATGTTTGTTATTATAAGTGTCTAGCAGGTGGGAGTAAAATGAACTTACCTAACAACCCATAATGTTATAGCAGTTTTTCACTCTGTGAAATGTTGAGTCTGATTCCTTTTCTTAATTCATATGAAGTTATCGTATCAGCGTTTCCAAAGTGAGAGAATCATCCTACGCTGAGAAGCGGGAGACTAGGTTTATGGCCCTGTGTTATCTTTAACTTGTCATGTAGCTAGTGTAGGCCCTAATCTCTCTGATTCTAAAGTACCTGAGCCAGCATTTCCCAAAAGCTCGCCGTGGAAGGAAGAAGGAAGGAGGGAAGAGAAGAAGTGAGGTGAGAGAAAAGAATCCTAGTATTCAAGCATCCCTTTTCAGTTTTAGCTTCACCTGAGGGCCACCTGTATCATTTAACATGTTTCTTTAAGTCAGGTCACTGAATTTTTCTTAATTAGTGAACTTATTTTAAAAGGAAAGGGGGGCTGGGGATTTAGCTCAGTGGTTAGAGTGCTTGACTAGTGAGCACAAGGCCCTGAATTCGATCCCCAGCACCAAAAGAAAAATAAATAAATAAATAAAATAAAATAAAAGGAAAGGAAAGGCTTAGCTGGGTATAGCGATGCACACCCGTCATCGCAGCACTCAGGAGGCTGAGGCAGGAAGATCGTAAGTTCAAGGCAGCCTGGGCTATACAGTGAGTTCAAGGTGACCCTGTCTGAAAAAACAAACAAACAAGGGTTCTGCCAAACCTCTCAAGTGAAAATCCAGAACCCACTGTTAATAGAAGGTAAAACTAAACTTTTCTTGGAAGAAAATGAAATACTGTTACCAAAAGCTAGCCAAAGAAAGCTGCAAGCCAAAGGCTTTCAGCACAGCCACCTGCTCTTCCTTGGCTGAAAGAAAGTGCCAGGGAGGGGACTGGGAGGCAAAAAAAATTCATTAAAAAATTACAAGTACCACTATCAGGCACTAACATAGTAGTGACAAAGCAGGGCTCTCCCCCTTGCTCTAAAGCAATGGGAAGAAACTGGAGAGGAGTAACTCTGTTACCATGTGATTCCATGCTGGGTTCCTGCGTCATCTGAAAGTATCTGTGAGCAGGGTACAGTGGCTCACTCCTATCACCCCAGCACTCCGGGGGGCTGAGGCAGGAGGATCACACGTTTGAACTCAGCCTGGGCAACCCAGCCACTTAGCAAGAACCTGACTCAAAATAAGAAAAACGGCCTGGGGATGTAGGTCAGTGCAAAGGTTCTGGGTTCAATCCCCAGTTCTAGAGGGAAAATATAACGTGCTTGATCTCTGATGGGAGGAAGCGTCCCTCATGACTGGAAATCAGATGAGTGTCCCCTTGGGGGATGCTTGTTTAACAAGAAGAGATGACTGCACTTCGGAAGTAAAAGCTTGCATTGAGACACATGGCAGCTCAGTCATATTCAGTTCACCTTCTTCCTGTCGCAGCCCCTTGAACACCTCCTGAGAGCCTGCCCCTTCCTCCCCTGGAGAAGGCCGGCCACACTCCACCCTGGTCCCTTTAGGCACCACCACCCTCAATGACCACTTGTGAGTGGGAAGCAGTGCAAATTTGGAGTAGAGTAGAAGGCATTCTGGAAAGGCCAGGGCAAATGAGAAACCCCAGGCCATGCCCTGCAGTCAGTGAGGTGGGGGACACTCCAAGCCGGCACTCCCTCATCTTCTCTGGGAGAAGGTGGAAGGACTCCACCTGTCAGACTTGCCATGTACAGTTGAGTGAGTTCAGCCAGCTGAAAAACAGCATGTTGAAGGAAGTGCTAGTAACGTCTCAGCCTTCACATATCTTATCCAAGCACAGTGATCTCTCAAATCCAGAGTTCCCAACTGCCCAGCAGGTGAAAAGGAGACCACAGTAGCAGCTGAGGGGGAGAGTCTTCTGGACTTTCAGCCATCTCTGGATCACTTAGAGCACTCGGCACAGTGAAAATATGGGGAAGTCGTTGTTGTACTGTGCTGCTTAGGGAATCGAGACTAGGAAAAAGCTACATGTCCAGACAGATACAATTTTTTCCCCAAATATTTTCAGTTCAAGCCTGGTTGAGTCCATAGATAAAAGAACCCGTGTGGGGGTTGGGGATTTAGCTTAAGTGGTAGAGCACTTGCCTAGCAAGTGCAAGGTCCTGAGTTCAATCCCCAGCATCGCCCCCCCAAAAATGAACCCATGTGTACCCCACGTGGTAGCACACACCTCTAATCCCAGCTATTCATGAGGCTGAGGCAGGAAGATCTTGAGTTCAAGGCCAGTTTGGGCTACATAGGGAGACCCTGTCCCTCCAGCCCCCTCCCACAAAACTAAAACAGAACTCACAGGAACAGAGGGGTACAACTCTCCTTCAGGGGCACAGGCTACTGCAATAGGCTAGCCCGGGGGCCAGCCCCTCATCCTTTCTTGCCTCCACCCCAGGCTGTGTTTGACTGTGTGGTGAATTCACTCAAGAATGTCTTCAACATCCTCATCGTCTACATGCTCTTCATGTTCATCTTCGCGGTGGTGGCTGTGCAGCTCTTCAAGGGGAAGTTCTTCCACTGCACTGACGAGTCCAAGGAATTTGAGAAGGATTGTCGGTGGGTCTCACTCTCTGGGGCTAGCACAGGCTGGGCGATGGCCAAGGGCACCAGCGACCAGGGCTTGGAGACGGGAGCCCTTGGGTGTTGGGAGGGGATTGACGGCAACCAACCTGGATCTGGAGAAGAAAAGTTTGAGAATGTGAATCTCCCACTCCACCCCCATGGCAGCAGGAAGATCCATAAACCTTTCTGCCTCCTTTGTCACCTGGGAAACATTAATTCACATGCACAGGTCCACTTCCAAAGCTTGTCACATGGCGGGCATTAATACACGTCCGTCAACCTTTCTTTGAAACCTTTCTGGGCAGAGTGTTCAACATTCAGAGTACTAGGCCACAGGTGCAGCCCAGTGGAGAGCACTTGCCTGGCATGCATGAGGCCTTGGGCTAGCGCTGTAAAAAAAAAAGATTTTTCATCATATTTTGAGATTTTAGAAAGTTTGTACAGTGCATGCCGCACCTAAAGCATGAACATCCCCAGCAGCCCTGAAGTCAGACCAAATATCTCTGTTGGGAAACATGCAACTGTTTGCCCCAAACGAGGTAAATAATGAGTGTACGGGCTGTCCCATCCAATCAGGGCAGGGTTGGTCACCAAATGAGTTACATCTGTCATTGACAGATCTTTCTGCCAAGGGCCAAGTGGTAAATATTTCTGGCTTTGGAGACCACATGGTCTCTGTTGCAGTTACTCAGTTTTGCTATTATAACTCAAAGGTAGCTGTAGATAATAGATCAATGAATAGGCATGGTTATATTCCAATAAAACTTTATTTCTGGGAACGAAACACTTAAAAAAAAAACCTGGAGTCCGATTATGTTGCTCCGGCTTGTGATGTATTCCCGGCCTCAAGGGATCTTCCTGTCTCAGCTTCCACAGTAACTTGGACTACAAGTATTTGCCACCATGCTTGGCTGGAAACTGAAATTTGAGATATAGCAATACCCTGTCTCACCCCCCCCCAAAAAAAACAAGTGAAATTTGAATTTTATGATATTTTTATTTGTCAGGAAAGCATATGTTATTTGTTTTGAACTCATTAAAAATGTAAACATCATTCTCAGCTTGCAGGCCCTACGGAAATAGTCAGTGGTCCAGGTTTGGCCTGTGGGCTGTAACCAACCAGCCCCTGAGTTGGGAGGAGGAGGTTTGGCTTCCAGACCTTCCTGGATTTTAGAATCATACCGGAGGGGTATGACCTCAGAGCACTGTCCCCTGTCACAAAGTCAGCATCATGACTACCTGAGAAGGTATGCTGGGGATTGATTCTGGAATCTGTTTGGAGACTAAATTCACTGGGTATGCATAGCTCTTAAAATGTCATAACAGCTGGGCATGGAGGCCTGCACCTGTAATCTCCGCACTTAGGAGGCTGAGGCAGGAGGATCACCATGAGTTTTGAGGTCAGCCTGAGCTACATAGTGAGTTCAGGGCCAGCCTGTACTGCATAGCAAGACCCTGTCTCAAAAATACTAAAGTAAATAAAAATAAAGTGGTACAGTATTGGCATAGAACCTACACACAGCCTTCTGTAGACTCTATAAATGTCTCTCAGTGACAAGAATACCTTATGCCATGTAAACGCTGTGTGAATCATCACTGCACAGTTTTAGCCAGGGAATAAAACAAGGCAAAAAGTCTGTCCATGTTCAATATAGATGTAGTTTTTCTTCTTAGCATATTTTCAGTGCCTGGTTGGTTGAGTCCACAGAGGCAGAGCCCCAGGAGACAGGCCTGGCCCTGTTGCTGCTGTTGCTGGTGTAGTGTCACCGTGCAGCCAGCGGGAGCTGCTGGTACTTTGGTGGCTGTTCTGAGAAATCAGAAGGATCCTAGCCAGCCACACTGGAGCACACGTGTAGTCCCAGCTACCCAGGAGGCAGAGGCAAGAGGATTGCTCGAGCCTGGGAGTTTGAGACCAGCCTGGGCAACAGAGCAAGACTCTGCCTCAGAAGAAAAGATTCTAGGCTTTCAGCTCAGGCCCAGGACTAGCCCTGTGAAAGGAAGCAGCAGCCTCCTCCCCTGAGTGTTGGGCCCGGAAACGAGATGTCCCTCATGTCTTTCTCCTTGTTCCACATACACCTGCTAGGCCTGAGGCTGTGACCTCCAGGACAAGAAGGCTTCAACTTGGAAGGGGTGCTGGACGCTGAACTGGCTCTCCCACAACCCCCAGCTGTGGGGATCCCCCAGCACAGGGGATCCCCCAGCAAATACAGGGAGAAATCCGGGTGTCACTGCTTCCTGGGCTGAGGGCAGCAGCAGGGGCTGGTACATCCCTCTTCCTTCTCCTCCTTCATCTGGTGGCAAAAGGCAAGTGCCCATAAGCTAGATGTGGTGGTATATGCCTGTCATCCCAGTGCTCTGGGAGGCTGAGGCAGGAGGATCACAAGTTCAAGCCCTACCTGGGTAGCCCAGCAACTTAGCAAAACCCTGTCTTGAAATTTAAGAAGGGCTGAGGATATAGCTCAGTCCCAAAGTTCTGGGCTCAAAGTACTGAAGAAAACAAAACAAAACAAAAGACCAATGCCCTGAGCCCCCCTTGCTGACTAACGGTGCCCTGTCTACGGCAGTGGCAAGTACCTGCTGTATGAGAAGAACGAGGTGAAGGCCCGGGACCGAGAGTGGAAGAAATACGAGTTCCATTATGACAACGTGCTGTGGGCCTTGCTGACGCTGTTTACAGTGTCCACCGGAGAAGGATGGCCACAGTGAGTGCATGCAGAGAGGCTGAGGCAGGAGGGGTTCAGGGCCCAGGGAGTGGGAACCCAAGAGGCTGAGAGAGGAGGGGTGGCTGTCACGTCCCAAATCCACAGTCCAAGTGGACTGGGCTGAGATGGGGAGGCTGAATCATGCAAATCCAGGAAGGGACCTGGTCTTTTCTGAAAATCTGGAGCTGGGCATGGTGGCCCACACCTGTCATCCCAGCTACTCGGGAGGCTGAGGCAGGAGGATGACCAGTTTGAGGTCAGTCTAGATGACTTAACAAGATCCTGTCTTAAAATAAAAAAGGCCGAGGGTATGGCTCAGTGGGAATAAATACCTGGGCTCAATCCCTAGGACCACCACCCCAAAAAACCCACTTTTTTGATATTTTGTTCATCAAGGACTTTTTGGAATTCGTTTTGATTTCTTTTATAAAATACTGTAGTGAGATTTTTCATCTTGATTGCTCGTGTTCTGGGAGCCCTCATAATCTGTACCCAAGGCAGATGCCTCCCTCTTTCTGTCCGGGCCTGAGCTTCCTCCCATCATGGGGGTGCCTGGTCGGAGGCTGAGACAGCCTGGGATATTCCTTCCCTTCCTCCCCAGAATCTTTCCCTCCTCCCTCCTCAGCAAACAGGCAACTAGAACATGCCTGTCTACACCCATGCCCACCTCCGGGACTCACACATGTGAAACCAGTGCTTGCCACAAAGTGCCTTTAAGTGAATTATTTTTAAGAGACCCATTCAACAAGTTTCGCTTCCATCTGTCAGAAAATCATTATAATACACTTGAATGATTTTGTTCAAATAGGGCAGTTAATGGCAACCTGCCAAAAAAACCATTATCACAAATACACAGATCCGCCAGGACTGCTGTATGACGGCTTTTAGACCCAGACCTCTGGACAGCGCACGGCCTGTATAGAACTGCTGTGCACACACAGATCCCCACAAGCATCCCTCTCACCCCAGCACCCGCCCCCTCCCACAGCACAACGGACAGACTCCTGCTATTAGCTCCGTTCAGTCCCATTCATCACCACAAACCTGACTTCAAATCCCAGAGGGACCACTTCTGAGAGCGTGACCTTCAGCGGGTCTCTTTAAATTTCTGAGCCTCGGTTTCCCTGTGCATAAAACAGAACTGGTCATCGCCTCTCTGAGAGGGTCACTGGGAAAACAAATGTTAAATGTTATTTCTGGCACAGAACAAACCGTGATATGTGGCCATAGACATAACTGGCACTGTTACCAACCGCTTTTGTCTCTCTTCCATCCCCTGTCCACGGTCCCCTCCACACCACCCCTCTCCCCGCTCTGCCATGCTGCAGGGTCCTCAAGCACTCTGTGGATGCCACCTTTGAGAACCAGGGCCCTAGCCCCGGCTACCGCATGGAAATGTCCATCTTCTACGTCGTCTACTTTGTGGTCTTCCCCTTCTTCTTCGTGAACATCTTTGTGGCCTTGATCATCATCACCTTCCAGGAGCAGGGCGACAAGATGATGGAGGAGTACAGCCTGGAGAAAAACGAGGTACCACTTCCCGGTATCCCCCAAATGCCACAACACCCAGGAACCAGCTTCCAGAGCCCTGGCACAGAACAGCAGCATTCCCAAGCAGGGCACAGTCTGCAGGGTAGCCCCTCCCTAAGTCTCTAAGGAAAAACCCATCAGTCGCATGGCACATGTGTCTGTCAGTATCCATCAGTCACATGGCACATGTATCCGTCAGACCAGGTTATGTACACCTCAGTAGTGAGCATCCCCACATAGGCACAGAGGGGCCAATTCTTGCTCATGGTGTAGGTCCACGTCCAAGTTTTTATTCTGTCCCTAGGCTGGCATGGCCGCCTTCTTCTGAGATCCTTCAGAGCCAAACACGAATGTGGCAGACCATAGTCCCGTGGTCCCGCTCATGATGCGTCTCCTCCACTCACGCCACCCTTAGAGCAGGTCCCACGTCCATCTCTGATATTGGGGGAGGGAAGCGCAATCTCCCCAAGCTCAGGGAAGGACCCAGAGCGCATTCTATCTCTCCCCATCTGCCTCCTTACAAGAAAAAGAGCAGGAGAAGCGAGCCATTCCACAAGAAAGAATGGCCAGGTTCCAGAGCTGGTGTTCTCTGTGTCCAGGCCTGGCTCCCCTGCCCGCCGAGCCTCCTCAGGCCAGCGTCTCTGCACCCTCAGCTCTCCACCTGGCATCCTCGCCTGCACAGGGGCCGAGGAGCGTGTGGAGCGCGAGGGACTCTCCACCTCACGCTGGCTGTGGTCCAGGAGGGAGCCATCCTGAGGCGGGTTATGGGGGGCTGGGCGTCTGGCGCTGCACCCGGGAGCTGTGCGGGGTCGGGCAGGGGGCTTGGTGCCTGGCCCCTCACCCCGTCCTCCTGTCACAGAGAGCCTGCATCGACTTTGCCATCAGTGCCAAGCCGCTGACCCGGCACATGCCGCAGAATAAGCAGAGCTTCCAGTACCGCATGTGGCAGTTCGTGGTGTCCCCGCCATTCGAGTACACCATCATGGCCATGATCGCCCTCAACACCATCGTGCTGATGATGAAGGTGAGCCTGCGCCCACCTCTGCCCCCAGGTCTCCTCCTGGCCCTTGTCCCTGCTGCTCCCTCTGCCGTCCACACTGTTCCACTGCGCTGCCTGGCCAGCGCCTGGTCCCAGCTGCCCTGCAGGAAGCCTCCCCCAGGAAGCCTCCCCTGACTGCCCCAGAACTGTGCCAGCCCCATCTTGGCTGCCTTCCTCTGACACAAGCATGGTGTTAGGGTCAGGCGCTCAGTAGACGTCTCCGCTGGCCACAGCCATGAACCCACAGGCCTCAGCAAGGGTCTGGCTCAGGGCAGCAAGACGCCCCCCAAGAATGTGTGTAGCACGCCTGTCATCCCAGCAGTCCAGGAGGCTGAGGCAGGAGGATCCCAAATTTGAATCCAGCCTGGGTGACTTAGCAAGACCCTGTCTCAAAATAAAAAATAGAAAGGATTGGGCATGTAGTGTAGTGCAAAGGCCCTGGGTTCATTCCTCTATGCTAAAAAAAACCCAAAAAAACAGGGCAGAGCGGGGGAGAAAAGAAAAAAGAGAGAGAAAGGAAAACGCTGAATGAAATGGGAGGAGGAATGGATGAAGGGCCTCCAAGCCTCTTCAAGCTCAAAACTCAGAATCTATTACCCTGAAGTTCAGAGTCCCAAGTTCAAGTCCAAACCTTCCATGTAACTCTCGGTTTCATCTCCCACAAGTGCCCAGTGGTGTCCTGGGGCCTCGGTTTCTCTGTCAATGAGATGAAAGGATTGGGTGAGAAAGCCCAGGTGATTTCAGTACTTTCTCAGTACTTAATACATGTAGCTATTTGTTCTTTTTTGTATTCTTTTTTCCAGTACTTGGGATTGAACCCAGGGCCTTTGCATTGAGCTACATCCCCTGCTCTTTTTAAATGTTTCTATTTTGAGACAGGGTCTCCCTGAGTCCCACAATTGCTCAGGCAGGGCTCCGACTTGCAGTCCTCCTGCGTCAGCCCCCCGAGTGCTGGGTCACAGGTCTGTGCCCCTGCACCTGGCTGATCTGCTCTGGAACACTCTCTCCTGGGACGACCCCTTGCTCTGTGGAGCTGCTGCCCCAAGACATCCGTGGGTGCTGAAGGCAGGGATGGCACAGCCCCTGAGCCAGCTATATTCCTGCACTGTGTTTCTTCCTCTCCTATACATTGGGATGAAGTTCAGGTGTAAATTAGGCACAGGAGATTGGGTGTGGCCCAAGGGCAGAGCAGAGCATGTGGGAGGCCCAAGGTTCCCTCCCCAGCAACAAATCAATAATAAATAAGACACAGGACAGAGATTAGCAACAGTAACTAATAATAAAGTAGAAAAGTTATGACAGTCTGCTATAATAAATGTTATCTAAAACTGCAGTGGCACGTAGCTGTGGTCCCAGCTACTTGGGAGGCTGAGGCAGGAAGATCACTTGAGCCCAGAAGTCTGAGGCCAGCCTGAGCAACGTAGTGGAACCTTATCTCAAGGGAAGAAAAAGGTGTTTTTTTGGTGTTTTTTTTTGTTTTGTTTTCCTTAGCTTTTTTTGAGACAGGGTCTTGCTATGTAGTTCAAACTGGCCTTGAACTCACTATGTAACCCAGGCTGGCCTTGAACTCTCGGCAATCCTCCTGTCTCTGCCTCCCAAGTGCTGGGATTACAGGCGTGTACCACCTTGTCCAGCAAGTTTTTTTTTTTTTAATTTATGAATTATTTCTGGGATTTTCCATTTAATAGTTCTGGACTTTGTATAACTGAAACCACAGAGAAGGTGGGACAACTATATAAATAAATTATTTTCTTTTTGACCTTTTTGTTATTACTATTCTGAACCATTTCAAAGAAGCAAACATCCAGGTATATATGCCTGTAATCCCAGCTACTTTAGAGGCTGAGGCAAGAGGAACACAAGTTCAAGGCCCATCTGAGCAATTTAGTGAGATCCTGTCTCAATAAGGGAGGTGGGGAGAAGTTAGGTATAGTGTTGCACACTTGTCATCCCAGCACTGTAAGAGGCTGAGGCAGGAGTATCTCAAATTCAAGTCCAGCCTGGGCAATTGGGAGGCTGTTTCAAAATGTAAAAGGGCTGGGGATGTAGCAAAGGGCAAAGACCTTGGTTTCAACCCTACCGATACTGTGAAGGGAGAGAAACTGAGAGAGAGAGAGAGAGAGAGAGAGAGAGAGAGAATCTAGAAATGATGTGTCTGACGTGATAGATATACCAGTTACCTCAATTTGATCATTACACATCATGTACATATACTGAAATATCACACTCCACTCCATAAATATGTAAATTATGATGTGCCAATTAATATATACATAAATACTTTCTTGCTTGATTTGGTTTTGGTTTTGGTCTTGGATTTTTGAGACAGGGTCTCACTTCGCAGCCCAGCTGGCCTTGAACTGGCCTTGATCCCCCTGCCTCAGCCTCTGAGTGCTGAGATTATAGGCTTGCGCCACCACGCCCGGCTACAACGTATTTTAAAACTTTCTACAATAGAAAGACCTAAAAAGAAAATCATATATTTTATCATAAATTATAAATTTTTCACATAAGTAGTTGTTAGAAAAGAAAGGAAAAGCCAAAGAAAGCAACCCCAGACAGGATGCTTGGCCACCCGCCTCTATCCCGTGCCCTCACCAAGCCAGGCTGTCCTGGAATCCAGGATGCTAAAATGGGTCAAAAGGCAGTTTGGGGCCAGGCATGGTGGTGCACGCCTGTTATCCCTGCACTCGGGAGGCTGAGGCAGGAGGATCATTGCAAGTTGAGGCCAGCCTGGGCTATATAACAAGTTCAAGTTCAGCCTGAAATACATAGTGAGACTCTGTCTCAAAAAAAAAGTTTTTCTTTTTTTTAAAAAAATATGACTAAAAAAAGATCTGGGCTTTCTGAGCCCTCGCTTGGTCTTTCCCTGGTGTCCTCGTCGTGCCCCCAGGAAGGACAGAAGAAGTGGTTTCCTGGGCTGACCCCACCACCCTCTCTTCCTCCTCCTCCAGTTCTATGGTGCCTCAGTTGCCTATGAAAATGCTCTGAGGGTGTTCAACATCGTCTTCACCTCTCTTTTCTCTCTGGAATGCGTGCTCAAAGTCATGGCCTTTGGGATTCTGGTAAGTAAGGCCATGGGGCACTGCTGCAGGCGGGGGGAAGCCCGGGGGCATTGGGTGCCGGAGCTGGTCTCCCCACCAGGACCACCCCCGGCCCCCAGGGCGGCTCAGGGATCTCACTGATGGCTGCACACCCTACGACGGCATCGCTCTGCTTGCCAGGGAATCCCGGTGAGACCAGCGCCTCTGAGTGTCACTGTACCCAGAACCATAGGTCCTCGGTCACTCCTCTGAAGGGTCCCTTAGGGAGAGCAACTGTCACTCATTTAGAGACAAGGAGGCCAAGGTCAGAGAAGCTAATAACTGCGTGGTGTTCACAGTGTCTTAAAAATCAACCCGCAGAACAAATACATCTTTTCCAGAGCCCTGCGTGCCCAGAGGCACGCAGATCCCCAGCATGGAATGTTCAGGAAATCAGCATCTAACCTTGTCGCCTGCCTTGGACGTTGAAAGCGTCTGTCCTACTCAGTTCTGCTTCTTTTTCTTCTAAATGGATTTTACGAACCACTAGCTTGATTTCATCTCCACTGATATGCATAGTCTTAACCTAAAGCCTTTTAGCACCTGAGAGATTCGGATCTGCAGATGAGGGTGGAGCAGTGTGGTCCCATGAAATTAGAGGGAAAAAAAAATTCCCCTCTTCGTTTTTCCTGAGCCACTGACTTAATTTGAGCATTATTATTTTCTTCTTCATCTTGAAGGCCGATGTGCTCATTAACATTCCATCCCGGTCACAGAATACTCAAGTTAGTTAACTTCCAGAGAGAAAGATTTACTTGACTCCTGGTTGCTGAGGTTTTACTCCAGGGTCTGTTGCCCCGTTGCATTTGGGCCTGGAGTGGGCAGAGCATTATGGCGGGAATGTGGTGGAGCAGAGTCACTCACCTCACGATGGCCGGGAAGCAAGGAGAGACAGGAAGGAGCCAGGGTCCTCGTAACCCCTTTGAGGTCGTGCTGCCAGGGACCACTAGGCCCCACCTCCCACTAGGCCCCACCTCCCACTAGGCCCCACCTCCCACTAGGCCCCACCTCTTAGAGGTTCCACTGCCTCTGATTGGCTGGGCGCCTTCAACACGTGGGCCTTCAGGAGACACCCAAAGTACAGCGGCAGATGACAGATCCTACACGGTACAGCCCATGCCACATAGAAAAATCAGATATTTTCACGGGGGTTGCAGACACCTCTGATTCTCATTTATGCTCATTATTGCCTCAAAATGCTGATAGCCATTAAACCTACATCTAGAGCTTATCATTTTGTGTGTTCATAAAGTACATGGAGAGTTAGAATATCATTTTTAAAATTTTTTTTGCAAAAGTATATTAATAAGAACAGTTCCCCTTCTGGTTCTGGCTATTTTATGGATTTACCAGTGTTGCTCTGAGAAAGTCTTTCAAAATGACTGAGGGAAGGTCATAATACAAAAAGGGAAGGAAGGAAGGGGAGAAAAAGAAGAGAAGGAAAGGGAGGGAGGGAAGAGGGAAGGAGGAAGGGGAAAGAAGAGAAGAGCTGGGCGTGGAGCACACTTCTAAACCCAGCACTGTGGGCAGCTGCAGCAGCAGAATCATGAGTCCAAGGCCATCCTGTGAAACGCAGTGACTCAGTGGACCCTGTCTCAGACTAAAAAAGGGCTTGCCCGTGATATAGATCAGTGCAAAGGCCCTTCGTTCAATCTCCAGCAACACAAAAGGAGGAGGAGGAGAAGAGAAAGAAGAACGGGCTGCTGATGGGTTGACTTGGGATATGTTAGCTTTCCATTGCTGTGACAGAATACTTAAAGTAATTAATTTAAAGGAAGAAAAGATTTATTTTAGCTCCCAGTTCTGGTCCATGCTGAGTTGATGCTGCGGCTTGGGGCGTGTGGAGGCACAGTCCATCCTGGCGGGAGCCCTTGACAGAGGATGCTTATTCACTTCTGGGCAGCCCGGAAGCAAAAAGACAGGAAGGGGCAGAGTCCTAATAGCCCCTCCAAGGCCACGCCCCCAGTGACCTCACTTCCTCCCACTGGGAGCCACCTCTTAAACGTCCCGCTACCTCCTTGTGGCTCCACAGATTGGCAACCAAGCCTTTATCACATGGGCCTTTGGAGGGACTTGTTAAGTGACTTTTTGAAGGTCACCAGTGAATGGCTGAGCTGGAACTTGAACCAGGATGTCCGTTTTCTTAACCACTGGTTAAATCAGTCCCGCTCTGAAGAGAATGCCTTTTGGAAGACTGGGTCCCCGCCGTGGCTTACTAAGGTGGTTAAGGGCATCAGCTTCGGTGCTGGGGGAACCTGCATCCAAACCCTGCCTCATCGTGCATGCCACACACAGGCCCTGCCCTGGCTGTCATCAGAATGGCCGCGGCAAGCACCGAATAGTCCGCGTGTGTCTGAAGCACCGAGGACTGAGTCTGGAGTGAAGCGAGCACCTGTCAGTGCTAGGAAAGGTCACAATAAAAACACCTGCCTGCCTTGGTCCTCTGAAGCAGTGGCTTTGCTGAAGAGGGGATATCGGCCACCAGAAGGACTGTAGCCAGCACCCGGGGAAGCTGAGGCACGAGGTTCATAAGTTCGAGCCCAGCCTGGGCCACTTACTAACTGAGCAAGATCTTGTCTCAAAACTTAAAAATAATAATGACAATAATGAAATGGGGGGGCGGGGATTTAGCTCAGTGGTTGGAGTGCTTGCCTTGCAAGCACAAGGTCCTGAGTTCGATCCCCAGCACCAAAAAATAAATAAATAAATAATTAAATAAATAAAATGGGATATACCTCAAGGCAAAGGCCCTGGGTTCAATTCCCAGTACTGCAAAAAGAAAAAAAACAAAAGGCTGGGTGACCCAGACTGACCTCCAGAAGTTCTGATTTGCTTAGCTGGGAAGCCACTTTTTAACGAGGATCATCAGGGGACACCAAGGTCCCACGGGGCTCTCGGGCATGGCACTTAGCACCCACCAGTCAGAGGAGACGTCCTGACCTGGAGCAGGGACAGCAGCTCGACATCCATTTTGGATGAAGCCCAGAATAACCCCATGGGGGCGTCCAGGCTCTTAGGAGACCCTCAGACACTTAGAAGATTGTCTCATTTGCTGTTCCTCAAAAGCAGAGCCTAAGACAAGCATTAAGTGCAGGAAGTTTATCTGAGAAAACACGCCGAGAGGTACAGGAGACAAGGGGGAAGAAGAGCAGGACCGGGAGGCGCCCAGGAAGCAGCTCCTTACTTAGGAAGCCAGTTACCGCTGAGAAACTGGGGCTCAGTACCACGAAGGGCCTCCAGGTGGCAGCAGAGAGCACACACTCAGCGTCCTCAGTCCACAACAGGGAGCCAGGGCGTTGACCCTCCAGCACAGTCCTTCTCGGGGGCTGCCCCCAGAGCTCCTGGGCGGTGACGCAAGTGTGCACTTGGAATTGGAGGGTGTACGGGCGGTGTGCCAGCAACATCTGGTAAGACACTCGAAATGCCTCTAGGGGCAGAATTCCTTTTAGATAATTACAAAACAGTACCCATCTATTGAGCACCTACTGAAAACAAAACTCCATGCTGAGAGACTCACATCCGTTATCTGGTTGTTGTCAGCATCCTGCCTTCCAGAACCCTGAGGCCTGGGCACCAGCTCGGGATCCTTCTCTGGAAGGCAGGAGGATCACCTTGGAGTCCGATGCTCGGGCCAAGAGCTGAGCAGTAAGGCCAGGGCTACAGCCCCGACCTGCTCTGGTGGGGATCCTGAGGGCCTGGGAAAGCAGTCCTCTGTTGGACCCAGATTCTTAGTTTCAGACATGAAGTAGACTCAACTCAGAGTGTGGTTCCCTCCTAAAGGAGCAAGCATCACCATTTCTGTGCTGGGTTGAGGGGAGTAGGGGGCCCTCAGGGAACTGAGACTGTGATGTTTACCAAATAGCATGGGCCAGTTAAGTATTTTTAACAGCAACAGTGCAGCAGTACCAGTGTTGAGCCAGCACTCAGCCCAGCAGTGTATCAGTCAGGAAAGATCACATTAAGCTACAGTAACAAACATACCCTACATCCCAGTGGCTTCCATCAACAAAGGGTTTTGTTTTATCCTTGGAGGTTTTTTAAATTCAGTGCAGGGAGCTTTTTCTTCCTAGTTACCCAGGGACTTGGGCTCATGGAGTAGCTCCTATCTGAATGTTGCTGGTCCCCAGGCCCAGTTTTGAGACAGTTGTGGAGAGCCCTTTGCTGGCCAGGAAGTGACCACACTATCTCTGCTCACGGCAGCCACAGGGCCCCAAGGGGGCAGGAAGTACAGCTCATGTGTGCTGGAAGGCTCAAGGCCACTGTTCGCAAGCCCAGTCCACACCTCTGTCATTGCCCTCTTCCAGGTCAGGAAATGGAGCTCCAGAGAGGTCGAGCCACTTGCCCACAACCACACAGCTCTGATAGCAGAACTGGGATTTGAATTCAGAATCTTCCCGCTTGGGCAGTGGGATCCTGAATGCAGACCCTGGACCCTGAGTTCCAATCCTGTCTACACGCCTCTGGGTGCTGCCTCGGGCGGTCACAGGAAGGGCTGAAGCTCTTTCCCTAGGGAGTCCTTCTGAGGACCCCATTACTGTCCTTTATGAGGTGCCTGCTGGCTTGGGGAGCCCTTGGAGAAACAGACCCCACTCCTGGTGGGCAGCCACTTGCCTAGCAGTGCGGAGGCAGAACCAGAAGCCCCGTCTGGGGCAGGCAAGTTGTGGAAAGGCCTGGGAGTCCCAGGAAAGGGAAATTGGAGTAAATGATACAGAGGAGCTGGGCAGGCCTGCTGCCACAGGCCTGCCATCCCAGCACTCTGAGAGGCTGAGGCAGGAGGGTCCCAAGTTTGAGCCCAGCCTGGGCAACTGAGTGACTTAGCGAAACCCTGACCCAAGATAAAAAAGAGCCAGGGATGTAGCTCAGTGCAAAGACCCTGGGTTCATGCCCCATCACTGAAGCAGCCACTGCTGTAGCAGCCCATGCATTTGAATGGTGACAGTGACACCCCTGATATGCTTCCGCCAGCCTCAGGGCCCGGCACGGAGCCCTCTGTTGGCATCTCTGTCTTGTGGGTTCCTGTTCTAGAATTATTTCCGCGATGCCTGGAACATCTTCGACTTTGTGACTGTTCTGGGCAGCATCACAGACATCCTTGTGACGGAGTTTGGGGTGAGTCTCCAGGCGGCTCCGGGCTGGATGAGATGAGGAGCGGGGTTGGGGGAAGCAGCAGGTCCCCAGAGCCACAGCCACATCCGGTGGGGCCATGGAGGAAGAATGTGCGGGGGAGGCACAGGCATCCCCTTGGGGCCAGTGGGGGTGGCCAAGCCCCAGCATAGGGCCGGCGCTGCGGTGGGTGTTCCTGCCCCCGGGCTGCGGGTTTGCAGGTGAGCACCAAGAGGCCCCAGGAGCACTGTTCCAAACAGCATGCAGTGCCGGGGCCACGCAGGGCCAGACAGCCACTCGGGGTCTCATACATCATCCTTTTCTTTTCTGAACCTCGAGCCCCCAGAGTCTATCCCAGACCCTGTCCTTGGCCACGTGCCAGTGACCCCAGGCTTGGGGACCTTCAAGAGATGAAAGGAGGGTAGGATGTTCCCCCAGGAGGCAGAGGAGCCAGGGACTGGGCTGGGTACAGCGGCTTCCTAATAACAATAACAGTAATAATAGCTGGCAGGGATCATGCCCTTGGCTGTCGGCAGGTGCTGTGCCAAGCATGTCACACCGATTGGCTTCTGGTGAGGGTCTTGAGCAGTCCCTGAGAATTCCTTCAGCCAGGCATGGTGGCACACACCTGTCATCTCAGTGCTCTGGGAGGCTGAGGCAGGAGGGTTGCAAGTTCGAGCCCAGTCCAGGCAGCTTAGCAATTTAGTGAGACCCTGACTCAGAATTTAAAAATTTTTAAAGGGCTGAAGACTAGCTCAGTGCAGAGGCCCTGGATTCAACCCCCAAGACCACACACACACACACACACACACACACACACACAAATGTTCCTCGAAGGATTCAGCTGATAAGATCTGAACACAGAGATTCATGACAGGGAGGGAAAGGGGACCTACCGGGATGGTACAGTATGCAGCGATCAGCCACTGTGGGAGCTGTCACCTGCCCGGTGCTGAAGTGGGAGGGGCCCGGGCGGAGCCCAGAGGCAGCAGTGAGCAGGAGGAAGAGATGGCCCCACCTCTGTCCCCTGCTGCCCACATCTCCTGCCAGCACCTCCCTCTCACCAAGGTGACCCAGAAAGAGTCCAGGGACCATCCAAGTTCACGTATCCAAGCCTGGGGACTCCTCAGTGGCCGCCCTAAGATGTCCCTGTATGACCCCGGAAGGCTGGGGAGGCTGGGGAGCTGGGGGAGGGGCTGACCACTCACTGACAAGGTCCATGACACCCCCACGGGACTGGTGTCCTGGCCACGTTTCTTAACCTTCAGCTCCACTCGGTCCCCAAATCCCCTCCCTGGAGAAGTCACGCACCTCCACAGGCTCCCCTGCCAGGCTGCCCGGCAGTGCCAGTTCCTGCCCCGTCCTCCATGCTGCGTTTCTAGGGAAGCCAGGAGCTCCAGCAGCAGTCGGGGGTGCTCGCCACCCAGCCGAGCCTACGGCAACCTTAGCCAGGATCCGTCAGAGTCACACAGTTGAGGGGCTGCTTAGCCCCCAGCAGGCCAGGTGGAAGAAGTTTCTCAAAACCTCTGATTGTTGGTAACAGATCCATCAGGCAAGATCCCACCTGCCTGCTCTGGTTGGCAGCACCAGGAAGGGCTGGATGGTGACGAGTAGGAGCCACTTAGAAACATCAGGACCTGTGCAGTAGCCAGACAGCAGTCACCTGCTTGATCTTGGACAGCCGGTTAACTCTTCCTGTGTAGACTGGGAACCACAGTCGCAACTCACCTCATTAGCTCGTTACAGACTCCCGTTTGTGCATGCACTTAATAGGCACACGTTGAGTGCTCGCTGTTTGGCAGGCACAGTTACGGATGACAGAGATGGAGCACAGGGCAAAACAGACAGGATGCAGAACGCCTCCCCCCCAAGAACCAATGCTCTAGGGAGCACGACAACAATTTTTTTTAATAAGTAAGAGCAATCAAGCCGGGTGTGGTGGTGCATGCCTGTGATCCCAGCGCTAAGGAGGCTGAGGCAGGAGGATAGCTGTGAGTTCAAGGCCAGTTCAGGCTACAAAATGAGTGCAAGAACAGCTTGAACTACATAGCAAGACCCCGTCTCACAAAAAGAGAAGAAAAAGGGGACTGGGGTCATCACTCCACATGAAGACTCTGGGTTCAGTCCTCTGCACTACAAAAAAAAAATTTAATAAAAATTAAAAAATAAAGTGCAGTCAATATGAAGTGCTTGGCACAGAACCTGCCAGGTCATAAATAATTCCCAAATGGTGGTTATTATTATTGTTATTGCTATCGTTGCTGCGAATACACTTGGGTGCGCAGTTTGATAGCCAGCCCCGATTGTCATCATTTTGAGGGGGGATTTGGGCCTCGTAGGATGCCCAAGTCCCAGCGCATTAGGTCTCAGTCGCCCCCTCTCTGCCTCCCAGGTAAGGCCAGCAGGTCTGAGGTCAGAGCTCAGCAGGGAGGGGCCCTTGGGAAGACAGATGTGGGGTGATGAGGGCAGAGAGCGTGTGGCAGAGATGCCAGCGCGTGGGCTGCAGCTGCCGCCCACCCAGGTGGCCAGGGTGACGTGGGTTTGTCCTGTACTCGATGGATAATGACTGTGTTTCTTGTCTCTTTTCATGCCTGCTGTTTAAACTGTATATTGGCACAACGCCGTCTGAAAAACTCATCCAATCAAAATGCACTATGAAATTCATTTGTTCATCCATGACGTGGTCTATGTACTCATACACCAATGACTTTATCTCCCAACCCACCGCCACCACCACCACCCCCACTCCCCGCCCGGGAACCGAAACCCATTGATTTTTTGGCACTGGTTACAAATCAACCTAAAAAACGCTGAAACGCCTCCCCAATCGCCCCTGCCCGCCCGCTTCCCCTCCATCTTCAACATCTGCATCTAGAATCCGGTTGGTGTTACTTCTTTCTGAAGTCTAAATGCCCCACATTAACTGTGAACGCACCTGTCGCATCCGTATGGCATGACCCTCCCTGGCTTTCCAACTGCGGATGCCTGCTGTGCTCCCTTCCTCAGCCCTCCCTTCTGTCTGTCTGTCTCTCCCAACCCCCACCCCAGCCCCTCTGCCTCTTCGTTCCTAAAGCTCTCTCTCCCTCTGGTGTTTTTTATCTGGTTTTGGAGTGGGGGCTTCAATCTGGGTAGGTTTGAGTCTTTTGCAGAAGATGGGGTATGATTTTCCCTGTGGGCATCTCTGCCAGGACTAGAGGGCCACCTCAGCCTACACACACATATCACTCATACTCTGAGCTGTTGGAGGCATGCCCATTCCCACCACTTCTCACCACTCATAAAGCTGCCAAACCTACTACCCACCCCTCTGGATCTCTCTCTCCCCGCCCTCTCCTTCTCCTCTCCCCGTCACATCCATTACCCTGCATGTCACACCCATACCCCTGAACACACCACCTCCCCATTTCCATCTCCACACTCCTTTCACAGCTCTCACTTGAGCAAACCCACCTGCCCTGCTCTTCCCCTTGCCCCCAAACAATGAGCCTCTTTGAAGGACCCCACTGGCACCTCTGCACTGGGCTCCCTTCCCTGTGGGTATTACACATGTAGTCTAGTCATCCACTAAACAGGTAATGAGTCCCTATTCGGTGCCACCAATGGAGCAGTGGACAGAAACAGCCACATCACTACCCCACTCCTTGCCTACAGTCAGGATCAGGAGCCAGGTACTGGTCTAATAACCCCTGGACTCTGCTTGAAATTGTAGCTGTGCTGCAAGCTGAAGAGTGAGCAGCATTAACCAGGTGGAGAGGGGAGAAAAGCACATCCTGGGCCCCAGAGCAGCACATGCAAAGATCCTGAGGCAGGACAGAGTGTGCAGGAGTCAAAGTCTGCAAGTCAGGGGCTGTGACTGGAGCACAAAGAGGAGAAGGCTGATTCAGAGCAAGCTGGAGCAGGCAGGGCCCTGGGACTCGGGTGTGGAATCAGCTTTATTTTAAGCAACAAGAGAGGCCAAGGAAGGTTTGATGTAAACATGGTGCTAGTAGGAATGTGATTAGACAAGATCACCAGAGTTGTGAAGCAAGATAGGGTGGGGCTGGAGGTGGACACCAAGAATGCCAACGAGAGTTGACAGCGAGGGGGTGGAGGACAGTAGGAGCCTCCCCAGGTCTTGAAGTTGGGACAGGTCTGGGTCGAGGGGTTGTGCGGTACCCCAGGGTATTCCTGGGCCTGGCTGGAAAGCGGGAGGTGGCAGTTAGGCCAGGCCAGGGAAGGGCAGGGCCGGGGGAAAGTGCAAGTGTGGACGTGGTGAGTCTGAGGTGCCCTTGAAGGCAGGCAGGCGGTCGGTGGGTCTGCAGAGTGAAGGTGAGGTCAGGGCTGAAAGTGGGGTATGAAAGGGCAAGATTCCTCTGGAACCCCTGGTTGGGTGGTTTCTGTGTGCTGCTGCACGCTGAGGGACAGCTGCCCCCGGGGTGTCACTGGAGCAGAGGGGACCCCCAGGGTGAGCATAGGGAAGAGTCTGAGGGGAGCACCTTGCAAGTTCCGTAGACCCCCCCGGATGTAGTGCAGACCTGGGAAGCGATGGAGGGCAATGAGGGCTGATCAGGACTCCCCACCCTACCCTGCCCTCGTGTGTCTCCCCCTCCCTGAGGACAGCATGCTCTCTGCACATCCCCACCAGACCCCTGCTGCTTCTGCGCAGTGGCAGCGCCACCTCGAGGCTGCTCCCAGGGCCCGCCTGCCTGTGCATGTCCTGCCGAGCCCACATGTTATGGTCCGCCCCGTGGAAGGGATGGCTTGTACTCTGGGGGTGCATGGGAGGGGGCTGGGGACACCTGGGCCATGGGCCCCACCCCCAGATGGAGCTGAGTGCCAGGCAGGGCTGGGGGGTCAGGTCAGCAGAGCAAGAAGCTGGCTCTCTTCACCAAGCTGGGTTTGGGGGCTTGTGCCAGGCACTTGGGACGACAGGCTGGGGCTGGAGTGTCCAGGGTAGAATCCTCCAGCCCCTCGCCCCACCCCCAGTGTCTAAGGGTCTATTGACGTTGGCCGGAGAACACCGGAGACATTACCAGCAAACCCAAAGGCCTCTTGCCAGCCTCCTAAGTCCCCAAGCTCCAGTTCCTGCCTCTCAGCTCCCAGGCCAGAGCTAGCGCAGGACACAGGAGGCCTGCCAGGAAGTGTCCAGGAGAAAGGCTGCCCTCAGAACTCACTGCCAAAGGGGGTGTGGGAGTGGCTGTGGTTGTCAGGGCAACCTATACACCCTGCACCATCTGGGGAAGAGGGTTAGGTGGAGTTAAATCTTGGTGTGTGACTCCTACAAATCCCACACATCAGAGTCAGGTCAAGGCTCCTCTTAGCCGGGTACTCCCCTGCCCTCCTTCCCTCAGCCCTCTGGGCACTGGCCAGTGATTTCTTGTCTCTAGGTCTGCCCTGCACGGGGCTCTCAGACTCAGAGGCCTTTGGGGCCGAGCAGACACCAGTAAACCACGAAAGCAGGTGTCATTTCCAGGAACCTTGGAAAACCAGACAGCATGTCACCTGCTTTCAGGGGGCAGCCATAAGAAGCCTGGGGTGCCAGAAAGACAGATAGGTGGGCAAAATCTGATTTTTATTTAAATCAGACAATTTTTAATTTCTAAAAAAGACCATTCAGATTCAACTAATTAGCTTCATTAGTCAAATCAGGTCGCCATTTGTGAAGTCTGGCTTCACACCCTCCACCAGGGTCCCCCAATGCCCCAGGACAGTCCTGTCACACCAGCAGGCCATGTCCACTGTTTCCAGCTGGTTTCCTGCTCCGGCAGGAGGAAACAGAGGCAGTGACCAGACAGGGGAGCTTGGAGCAGAGGCAGGGGCCACCCAGGGAGGTCCTGGGGGCAGGGACGGCCCCACCTCCCGCCCCAGCACCTGCCCCTCGGTGGGCCCAGGGCTGATCCCCAGCTCACCCGCCTCCCGGGAGCTGAGTCCTTCCTGCTTCCCGCAGGCCTGGTCCCGTGACACTCCACCCAGTCCCAGAAGCTGAGAAGCCATCCCTGAGGGGGGAAAGGGTCCCAAATGCATCTTCTCCGACTCAGCGGGCAGCGAGGACTCACCCTGCAGCCGAACAGCCCCAGCTCCCTCCCGTCCTCCCCATTCCCGCTCGCCAAGGGGGTAAGAAAAGATGCTCTTCCGCTTGTCCCCTGGCGCCAGCCGCTGCTCCTCTTGGCCGCGGAGCGAGGTCAGGGCGGGCAGGAGCGGGTGGGCAGCTCGGCAGGGCAGGGCAGGGCAGGTGCCCGGTGAGTCCCGTGGCAGATGCATTTCTGGCCCGGAGCGTAACATGCCCTCGGAACCCGCACGTGTCCACCAGGCCTGATGCTGGCGACCCCAACCCCACCCGCCTGGTGTTTGTGCCTTGTCCCCTTGTGATGGGTCCTGCAGTTTGACCCGCTTGTGTCCTCTGTCTCAGTGCATTTGGTTGTTGGGAGAAACAAAAACCATCTCGATTTTTTTCCTGATTGGATGATTTGAATATATTTTCTTTTCTTTGTTCTTTTGTTATTTCTCCCTCCTTGTTCCCTTGGTTCCTTTCTCCTCCTCCCTTGTTTTTCTTTCCTTTTCCCCACTGTGGGTGGGGCTGGCAGGGAGGATGTATGCTTTTGAGTTGACGCCTCTTCTCCCTCCCTTCCTCTCTCTCCCCTCTGACTTCCTTTTTTCGAGTTTTTCCTCCCTTCCATTTGCATTAATAGTGCTTTCTCACCTCTCCCTCCTTATTTGGGGTCTGGCTTGCTTTTTTCCTGTTGGTTGGCTTCATGTAGGGGCCTCTGTGAGTGATGACAGGTCTGAGCCCCTCTGGGTGGGTGGATGGTCACCCCTCTTCCTCCATCTCCCCAGAATAACTTCATCAACCTGAGCTTCCTCCGCCTCTTCCGGGCTGCCCGGCTCATCAAGCTCCTCCGTCAGGGTTACACCATCCGAATTCTCCTGTGGACCTTCGTGCAGTCCTTCAAGGTGAGCTCCTGCCCTGCCTGTGGCCCAGCCCCCGCCTGTGCTGGGAGAAATGCGGCAGTCAGGCCGGAAGTGCCTCTGTGTGTGGCCTGGCTGAGGGTCTGTTCTCCACAGGGCTGTTGTCTAACTTCTTGCCCCTCCTGACTTCAGAGCCCCAAAGCCCCACCCCAGTGTCCCCCGAAGATGCCCACGAGCCCTTGTAGGACTGGCACAGCATGTGGCCAGGGGACAAGGGAAGGAAAGTGTGTGGTTAAGGGACCACAGCGCTCCACCTTACTGCCTTCTTCCTTCCCACCAGGCCCTGCCCTATGTCTGTCTGCTCATTGCCATGCTTTTCTTCATCTACGCCATCATTGGCATGCAGGTGAGTGCCGCACCCCTGAAGGCCCCAGAGCTTCCCCAGGAGGCCAGCCCCCTTAGACAGGGAAGGGTCCAGCAGCCCCCAATCAGAGGGACAACCATAGAGATTTAGCTGGGTTTCCCTGGAGCCACAGGGTGGAGGGGGGCATGGCTGTCCCCGGTCGTCATCTTCCACCTCCCCAGGTATTTGGCAACATCGGCATAGATGTAGAGGATGAAGACAGTGATGAGGATGAGTTCCAAATCACTGAGCACAACAACTTCCGGACCTTCTTCCAGGCTCTCATGCTTCTCTTCCGGTGAGAGGGGGTGGCTTCATCGCTCTGTACTGGTGGAGTCATGGTTTTGTTGATCCTTTTTGGTGGGCATGATCTCAGACTGGGGCATGTCCTCATCCTCTCCTTCTGGTGGGGGCGTTCCCAGATCTCTTTCGTTTTTGTTTTTGGTTGTTGTTGTTGTTATCATTTTGGGGGGAGCGGAGAGGGTGCTGGGGATTAAACTCAGGGCCTTGAGCTTGCTGGGCAAGGGCTCTACCACTGAGCTAAATCCCCAGCCCCTCAAATCTCTTTCAGTGCCTCAAAGCCACCTAGCTCCTCTGACAAGGTTTGGGATGGAGATGGGGCCAAGGAACTTGGCAGGGCGGGAGCCCAGGGCCTGGAAGTCCTTTTCCAGGCACTGTCTCACTGGCTTTTGCTGACCACCCTGCACGGCAGAGGCTTGACCTTTGGCTCTGGCCCCTGGCTGCACATTAGAGCCCCTCCACTGGCCCATGGAGGCATGTGGAACAGTTACTGTGTGCCAGGCACTGCTGTGGGGAGTGAGATACAGCAAGGGACACAGGACAGGAAAGTTTATGCTCCCAGGGGAAAGTAGAAAATTGGTAAACTAATTATAAAGGGTACTATAAAAAAAAATTTTTGAACCCTTCCCTGCCTAAGGGTGCTGCCCTCCTGGAGAGGCTCTGGGGCCCTCTGTGCGGCACTCACGTGCATGCCAATGACCGGGATGGTGTAGATGAAGAAAAGTGGGACAAAATTCATAGAGGCAGCAAGCAGGTTGGCGGGTGCCGGGGGCTGGAGGAGGAGGGAATGAGAAGTTAGTGTCTACTGGGGACAGTCTCTGGGCTGATGCAAAAGCTCTGGAGGTGGATAGAGATGATGGTTGCATAACAATGTGAAGGTGCTTCCAGCTACTGAATTGTACATTTCAAAGTGGTGTATTGTATAATATGTGTATTTAGCCACAATTTAAAAAGAAAACTTTCATCTGACAACAAAAAGAAAGGAATGGGGGGCAGTAGGTCACACCTCTCTGTGGTGTGAGATTTGAGAAAAGGAGGTAAGGGAGGAAGCCATGTGGGCAGCTGGCCAGGAGCAGCCAAGCAGAGGGCACAGCCAAGGTAAAGGCTGTGAGACAGGGAGAAGCCTAGCGTGTCCACCTCAGAGTGACCCAGGGGGACAGCGCTAAGAGATGACAGCCACCCGGGAGAGGGGCTCTTCCTGGCGTTGCCAGATGGGAGCTTTTGGGGAGTTATTTCCAGGTTCTCGGTGTCCCAAATAAAGAATTGAGCAGGTCACTCAAAAGGAACAACAAGAGTAAAATTTATTTCAGCTGGGCGTGGTGGCACATGCCTGTAGTCCCAGCTCTCAGGAGGCTGAGGCAGGAGGATCACTATGAGTTCAAGGCCAGACTGAACTACACAGTGAGACCCTGTCTCAAAAAAAACAAAAAAGAAGAGTAAGATTTATTAAAAGGGGAGAAGCATCAGGGTGGGTGGCAATGGCCAGGAAGAAGAGTGCCCAGCCCTGTAGAGACAGATAGGCTTGGCGGGGTCCAGAGCTGGGGACTGATAGAGCCGTGGCCCAGTGGTGCCTCACTCGGTCATCCGCAGGAGAGGTTAGAGAAAGCCTCATGGTGTCAGAGTCCAGTAAGCCAGAGTCAGAACTGCACTGCAGATGAGGTTGGCTCAGGCTGGGATCCTGGATTTGAGGGTGTTGGGGACAGAGTGACCTTTGTCTGTTGGTGTTCTGCCCCTTCGGCAGAGTCCCCTTGCTGTCTGGCTTCTCCATCGTGTGCCCCGTGGCTTCCTGTGGGCTCCTCGTCCCTGCCCTCGCTCCTGCCTCACTGAGACTCAGGCCCGTGCAGCCTGCTCTGCACTCTGTGCTTTCCCGCCCCAGGAGGGGTCGGCGTTGGGTCAGGGCTGTGCGGCCCCTGATGCTCCCCCTGTCCCCAGGAGCGCCACCGGGGAGGCCTGGCACAATATCATGCTGTCCTGCCTGAGCGGGAAGCCGTGCGATAAGAACTCCGGGATCCTGACTGCCGACTGCGGCAATGAATTCGCATACTTCTACTTCGTCTCCTTCATCTTCCTCTGCTCATTTCTGGTGAGGCTTTGGGTGTGGAAGGGGCTCCAGCTCCGCAGGCTGGCTTTCTCCAGGATGTGACCGGCATCCAAGCCAGCCTGGGACTTGGGGACCCCAAGCTGTTCGGCCGCGGTGCTGCTGACCTGGGAGCTGGAGGGCGCCCCATCATGGGGGCCGCCCTGGGCTCTGCAGGATGCGGGACACCCCACGCGCCAGGTGCCAGGCGCACACAGTGACAACCAAAAATGTCACCCTACATTGCCCGGTGACCCCAAGGGGGGCCAGAACCTCACCCATTGGAGACCCAGGGAAACAGCTCACTTTAGTTTTCCGGGGGACAAATGTGGTCATGCTGACTCGCATGTCACAGGGCCCCCCTCCGTCACTTCCTCATTGTCAATCTTTGCATCTCTACGTCTCCATCTGTCTTATCTCTCTTTCTCCCCACCTCCTCTAGATCTCTGTCTGTCTCTGTCTCTCTCTCTCTCTCTCCCTTCCCTCTCCCCGCCACCCCTGCACACTTGCATGCATTTATCAAGGTGTGTTTTCCCATCCCCGACTCTCTCCCTTGTGCTTCCCCTGGGGTCCCCCAGATGCTGAACCTCTTTGTGGCGGTCATCATGGACAACTTCGAGTACCTCACCCGAGATTCCTCCATCCTGGGCCCCCACCACCTGGATGAGTATGTGCGTGTCTGGGCCGAGTACGACCCCGCTGCTTGGTAAGGAGTCACCTCGAATCTCCCAGCCACATTACCCACCTTTCCCCAGGGCTGGGACACTGGCCCAGATGCTGGGCGTCGGGTCTCTGGATCTAAGCAGGGACCTGGCGGGGCCAAGTAAAGAGGAGAAACAAGAACCCCGAGTCTCACATCCGCAAGGGGAAGGTTTGGGTAGCAGGCCTGGCTGAGCCCCAGGCTTCCTAGGGAAGGAGGGCGGGAGTCAGGATCAGGCTGCTCGGCCAGAAGAGGCGGCTGCGGAGCTCAGCTCGGGACTTGGAACAGAGCGGGCCTTCGTAGGCAGATGGATGCAACTTGAGTTAAGTGAGTAAGGCAAACAGAGAAGCTCAGACATCACAGACGTATACACATATAAATAAAGAACAAAATAGAAGACAGAAATAGGAAGTAGGGAGAAGTTCAAAAAAATTCCTCAAAGGGTTGGGGATTTAATTTAACTCAGTGGCCCTGAGTTCAATCCCTACCACTCCTCCCAAAAAAATCCTCAAATTCTCTACTCTTATTTAAAACACATTTCAATAGATATGCCGATTTGCTTCATTTATACTACTAGTTTCTCTTAGTTCATTGAAAAGGAAGTTTTGTGCTATTATTTTTTTTTCTTTTTTGTAAGAGAGTCTTTTTTAATCTATGAACCCAAGTAACATTTTAACCATTCTTTTAAGATCGTGGTACTGTGTATTAACTATTGTTATTTTCTAATTATTTTGTCATGAAATTTTAGAAGAAGTGCTTTTTTTTATATTTATTGCTATCTACATTTATTACATTGAAATAAAAATAAATGAATAAGAGCTTAAAGCAGACCCAGGCATGCTGGCACACACCTGTAATGCCAGCACTCAGGAGGCTGAGGCAGGAAGAGGACCATAAATTTGAGGCCAGCCTGGGCTGCATAGCAAGAACCTGTCTCAAAAAAAAAAAAATAAAAAGGCTGGGGATGTAGCCTAGTGTTAAGACCCTGGCTTTAATCCCTGGTACCAAAAAATAAAAAACTCAGAACAGAGGCTGGGGTGTAGCTCAGTGGTAAAGATCTTGTCTAGCTGTGTGAGGTCCTGGAATTCAACTCCAGCACTACAGGAAGCAGCTGATAGCAGCTGGTCAGGCCACATGGGGACAGAACTCAAGGCCTTTGAGGCTCCCTCTCCGTGGCACAAAGAGCAAGGGTGCCCCTCAGGGGTGGCCGGGGAGGGCTCTGAAGGGCGGCTGCCCGTGTACCAGTATGAAACTCCTGCACAGCGCCAGCCTCCGACAGGATTCTAGTTCAGGTTGGGTGTGGCCTGGAGGGGTGTTCATGGGGCCTCCGTGGCTCCCTCTGGCCCCGTGAGGAAGGCAGGGTGGAGCAGGCCCTTGCCATTCCCGCACCCTTAGATGGTGCGCCCCGGAGGCTGGCATGAGCCACAGGGCTGGGGCTTGGCTTTTGCCTCATTCTTAACTCTTCCTCTTTTGATTTTAGGTCATAGCAATTGGATGCTGCCCCCTCTTCCTCTATTCCACCAGCCCCCAATGCAGCCCATGTAGACTGTGCAGGAGGCAGAGGCAGGGAGAGTCCTGGGGAAAGGCACTCCCAGCCCAGAGCTCCCAGCGCGTCTGGATCAAGCCCTCTGCCCCGCACCAGGGTCCGTGGGCAGCATCTGGGCGTGTGGTCAGGGACCGATCCCCAGCTGTCACCTGCGGCCCTAACCAGGAATCCCCAGCCCCTGACACCCTAACCTCGCAGCGTGCCGGGAGCCAGTGTGACCACGCCTCCCCTGCCTCCACTAACCCGCTCTCTTTCCTTGCAGCGGTCGCATTCATTATAAGGATATGTACAGTTTATTGCGAGTAATATCTCCCCCTCTCGGCTTAGGCAAGAAATGTCCTCATAGGGTTGCTTGCAAGGTTTGATTTCCACTAAAACCTGCTAGCATCGATGGAATGAGTGTGGCTTGGGGTTCTTCAATATATATATTTCATATATATATATATATATATATATACCTACAACACAGAGCCAGCGCTCTCTCTTGCATTAAACTAGAAAACTCTCTTAGGCACCAGAATGCCGCCATGTAGACTCAATGAAGCATGGAACATATCTCTCTGTTCCCTTCAGCCTCCCTGCTTGCTGTTAGCTGAAGCTGCCCATCCCGGGGTCTCAACAGCACCCCAAATCAGACACACCCCTGGGGGATTGAAACTCTGCATCCTCCCCCCACCATCACTCCTACTCTCTCCTCCTCCACTCCCAACTTCCAAAGCCCTGAGCTCCCAGCCGCCTCCCCTATCCCAGTTCCCCACCCCGCCCAGGCCCCCTCAGAGACCAGCCTCAGCCAAACCAGAGAACTGAACCCCACTTTAAAAATGACCATGAAAAGCAGGGCATGGTGGTGCATGCCTGTTATTCCAGCACACAGGAGGCTGATGCAGGAGGATCACTGTGAGTTCTTGGTCAGCCTGGGCTATATAGTGAGTTCAAGGCCTGAACTATGTAATGAGACCCTGTCTCAAAAAAGAAAAACAAAATGGGAAAAAAAAAAAACATTTAGCCGGGCATGGTGGCACACACCTGTCATCCCAGCACTTGCGAGGCTGAGGCAGGAGGATCTTGACTTGAGGCCAGCCTGGACGACATAGTGTGACCCTGTCTCAATGCCCCCCAATCCATCAGGAGACCCCCCTCCTTTACCTCTGCCAGAAGTAGAGCCGAGGGTCCAGGCTGAATCTGACCAATCTTTTTCTCTTTCTGTCCCTGCTGGTGAGCAGTGAAATAATTTTTTAATTACCTTTTCTTCCGTTTTTTCCTCCTCTTTCCATTTATTTGAAATACCTATTTTATCATTTTCTGCATCTTCCTCTATTTTTTCGGCCCGTGTGGTTTTTTCCCACCTCCTTTCTTCTGTTCCCCCCCCTCCCCTCCCACCCACCTTCTTTGGTTTTCCGCCCCACCCACCCATGTCTTGTTTTCGGTACTGCCAGGGGCCGCATGCCATACCCGGACATGTATCAGATGCTGAGACACATGTCCCCTCCCCTGGGTCTGGGGAAGAAGTGTCCGGCCAGAGTGGCGTACAAGGTAGTCTATCTTTACCGACCCCATGCCCGGCACTGGGGCTTTTTCAGTGCTCATCAGAAACACCCAGCCAAGTCTCTTTTTCCAGCCGTCGTCTTCCTCCTCTTCTTCCTTCCTTTTTTTTCTTTTTTTCTTTTTTCTTTTCTCCTGAGTACCTGGATCATGACCATCCCCTGACGAAGCAGCACACTGTGTCCGTCCTTTCGATGAGTGTCTACGTGTTCTGAGACTCCATTATGGCCACACGCCGGGGGAGGGCGGCAGGGAGCACCCAGGTCCCCAGCACCCCAAAGACCCCGGGCAACCAAACCAAATCTTCAGAGGAGTAGCAGTCGGGTCTGTGCCCACCCGGAGTGACCCCATGCCCAGGGAGGGGGCCCTGGCCCCATCTTTGGTACCTTGAGCCCCCAACAGACACACACCTGAAGCTGATCTCTGACCTAGGGCCTCGGGGGACCCGACAACTCCCAAGGTGCCCCCAGAGTCTCCCTTCCCTCCCCTGCAGCACCCCCCCAGGACCCCACACGCCTCCCCATTGCTCCAGCAGGCAGCAGGCACAGCTGGACCCCCGGACGGTGGCGCAGACGCAGGCCATGCACGCTGCCTGGCGGGGTCTGGGGAGCCTGGGGGCAGGCACTGCGGCCGACCAGGGGTGCTGCATGCTGGCTGAGGGCCAGGGGCCTCCTGGCCCCCCTCCAGACCTGTCCTGGACTCTCCCTCGCGCCCGCGGACAGACGCTCTGTTCCCGCAGCTCATCCCTGGGTAGTTCAGGGGTAACCTTTAACGACACCCCGTCCCTGCCAAAACTGACCCTGTAACCCTTCGCCACCCACCCCTCCGCCCTGTGTCTGTGTTCTGCCTCCTCCTCCCTCCAGCACCCCTCCCCAAGTGTCCCTCTTGTCCTTTCCCCTGGCCTCTGCCTGAAGGCTGAGAGGGAAGGAGAACCTTCCCGCCCTCACCTGGGTGCAGATCTAGGGGAGATAAACTTTCCACAGAACACTCTGCTGGAAATCCACTCACAGGGTGAGAAAAAGATACTTTTCTGCTATCCAGAAAAAAATGTCATACTAGGGACTGGGGATTTAGCTCAAATGGTAGAGCACCTGCTTAGCAAGCGCAGGCCCTAAGTTTGATCCCCAGCACCACCCTCTCCAAAAAAACTGTCATACTAAATACGAAAATCCACCTGGATGTGGTCGGAATCCCCTGGCAAGCACCCCTATAATCTCAGCATTCTGGGAGGCTGAGGCAGGAAGATCACAGGATCATAAATTCAAGCCCAGCCTGAGCAACGTAGTGACTTAGCAAGACATTTTCTCAATTAAAAAAATAAATTTTACAGGCCTATAGATGTAGCTCAATGCAAAGATCCTAGGTTCAATTTCTGCTATGAAAAAAAAAAAAAAATCATGATTTCTAAAATAGGGAGCCAAACCAGCTGTGGTGGCTCACGCCTATAATCTTAGCACTCAGGAGGCCGAGGCAGGAGGATCGCTTTGAGTTCAAGGCCGGCCTGGGTTACATAGTTCAAGGCCAACCTGGGCTACATAGTAAGACCCTGTCTCAAAAAATAGGGAGCCCTTTTTGCAGTCCCCACCAGGCACGGCTGTGCACACGCACACATACACCCGTCTATGTGTTTTTCCACCTACTGCCTTCCTCCCTGCCATGCCCCCAACCCCCCACTCTGTACTCTCCTCTGTGTTTGCCATTTCCTACCCTGTCTCCTATCTGTGTCTTCACCAGTGTGTACCGGAATCCCCTGGAGAGCCCCAAACCTGCCCTGATCCTCCGTGCCACCTCAGTCGGAGCTGGTGCGCACCAGCCCAGTATCCCTCCCACGCCGCTGAGCGCGAGGGACAGAGCCCCTGCCTGGGGCACAGGGACTCCCCTTCCCTGGGCCCTGGAACGCCCCCTCACCCCTTCTCCCGCTACCGCAGACAGCCAGGCCCGGACTTGCCCCAGACACACTTCCCACTGAGCTATGACTGAGTCTCGAGATTCGTCGCATGCGCCCTGTCTGTGCCTTCCGTGTCTGGCCTCGGTGCATGTCCTCGGGGGCCGCGCCTGCGTGTCCTAGGAATGACCTCCCTGTGCCATCTGTCTGCCCCGCCCCGGCCAGCAGGAGGCGGGTGGGAGCCGGCGGCTGTGGCCTGGACCCTCTGCCTGGTTGCTGCATGCGCGCCTGGGACCTGGCTTGTGCTCTTTCTCTTTGGGGTCAGAATGGACTGGAGCCGGCCCGGAAGAACTCTGGGGGTAGGGCGAGGATTTGGAGCAACACTGGCAGTGTTAGCTCTGGGGTCCAGAAGGCGGGATTTAAAAAGGGAGGGGTGAGCCAGGAGTAGTGGTACATACCTGGGATTTCAGCGACTCGGGAGGCTGGGGCAGGAGGATCTCAAAATCCATGCCAGCTTGGGCAATTGAACGAGACTGTCTCAAAATACAGTTTTTTTAAAGTCTGGGACGGAACTCAGCGGTAGAGCATTTGTTTGCCTAGCATGTGCGAGGTGCTGAGTTCCATCCCCAGCACATCCCCAAAAATAAAAAACGGGGAATGGGGCTTATAAGCATAGAAGAGCCCCAGGCATCCACCCCACTGGTCTCAAGGGAAATCAGGACATTTGATAGTCGCACAGGTGGCCGGAGCAGAGGCTGCCACCACCTTCAGAGTTCTTCCTGGGGCTTCCTGGGCAGGGTGGTTGGCTCACAGGGACCCAGGCAGGGCCCAGAATGACCTCCCCCTCGGGGTTTTCTGTAGCGGCTCCTGCGGATGGACCTGCCTGTTGCAGATGACAACACTGTCCACTTCAATTCCACACTCATGGCGCTGATCCGCACAGCCCTGGACATCAAGATCGCCAAGGGTAAGGGTGGAGCAGGCACGATGGGAGAGCGGGCCGGCAGGAAGCCAGAGGAACCACACACCCATAAAGATGGGGACAGAGCAGCTTATAATTCCAAGGGGGCTCCCCACGGGAAGGAGATGAGAAGTTGCATGGGTACAGGGGGAGGATCCCTGCCCGAGTGTGCAAAGGCCCTGGGGCAGGAGCGACTGAGGCCAGGAAGGAGAGCGCTGACTTGGCCTCTAGGGGAGGGGGGCCTCACAGGGCTCACACCTGAATAGGCTTCTGCCGCTGTGGGGACTACAGACAGGGAAGAGGTCACTGTGGGGCTTTGGGTCCATCTGATTTCTGTCACTATCCTGGAATACCTGAGACTGGGTGCTTCCGAGAGAGAAAGTGTATTTAGCTTGCAGTTTGGGAGATCCAGAGTCCAAACTGCATGACACAGGGTGTGGGAAAGCGATCTCCTGGTTAGGCGCACTGTCACCCAGCACTCTGGGAGGCTGAGGCAAGAGGAGGATTGCGGGTTCCAGTCGAGCTGGGCACGGTGGTCCATGCCTGCAATCCAGCACTCGGGAAGCTGAGCCAGGAAAGGCCCACCTGTGCTACACTGTGAGCTCAAGGCCAGCCCGGACTACATAGCGAGACCCTGCCTCAAAAACACAAAAAGTGGCTGAGGATTTAGCTCAGTGATTAGAGTGCTCGCCTTGCAAGCACAAGGCCCTGAGTTTGATCCCCAGCACCAAAAAAAAAAAAAAACAAACCAAAACACAAAAAGCAAGTTCCAGCCCACCGTGGGCAACTTGACAACTGTCTCAGTTAACCTTCTCTCTTTGCTGGGACAAAATACCCGACACCCAAAGTTAGGGGAAG
>PVJO010010563.1:45586-63741 GCA_004026905.1 Hystrix cristata
TGGCCTTGGTTCAGTACCCAGTACTGGGGGAAGGAGAAAGAGAGGGGGCGGGGAGAGAGACAGAGAGAGAGCCCAGCCCAGGGCTCACTCCTCATCATTAGGGGACCAAGGAGCAGGCAGGGTGGCTTTGGCAGACAGGTCAGAGTCCCAGTGCTTGGCATGGATTTCAGAGGCCTGAGAATGGAGCAGATGTGACCTGGCAGTGGGTGACACTGCAGGCTGGAGAGAGGCGCACAACCACCAGAGAAAGCAGGGACAGAGTGAGAGGAACTGGCAAGGGCTGAGCAGATGGCTCAGCTGAGGGTGGGGAGACCCTGAGTCAGGAGGATGGACAGCAGAGCTTAGGGAACACCTGCTCTTCCAGGGTGGCTGTCACAGAGTGTCACAGGCCAGGTTGTTGTAAAGAACAGAGATTTCAACCAGGCACAGTGGCACAAGCCTGACATCCAGCTACTCAGGAAGCTGAGGCAGCAGGATCACAGGTTTGAAGTCAGCCTGGGCCATTTAGTGAGACCCTGTCTCAAAATAAAATTTTTATAGGGCAGGGGATGTGGCTCAATGGTAGAGCTTTTGGTGGGGGGCAGTGCTGGGGATCGAACTCAGGGCCTTGCACTTACTAGGCAAGCGCTGGTAGAGCTTTTGCCTAGCATGGGCAAGGCACGGGGATCTGTCCCCAGCAACACAGAATTAGTAAACAAATACTGATACAATACTGGACCCTGATCAAGGGACAGCGGGAGGGAGAGGCAGAGGACCTGGGGCCTCAGCCTAGCCCTGGTGGACATTGCTCACTTGGGTGACTTGCCAGGCAGCAGGGTGTGCATCACCATGAAGGCCCCTGTCCACACAGGCAAGGAAGTAGAAAGTGGGCAGTGCTTCTCTCGTACTGGGACACAAGGGGACAGTCATGTCCTGGAGGCTTGGGTGGCCCATCTGCCTCGTCCTCACTAGAATCTTCAACCTCCTTTTTTAAGAGCTTCAGTGCCCGTGTCCAGTGTCTATGCCTCTGTGGTAGTCAGCTTCCTGTCACTATGACAAAATACCTGGGAGAAGCAACTTAAAGGAAGAAAGTTTATTTTGGCTTGTCATCGCAGAGGGTTCAGTCCACAGTCTTGGTCAGGGGTATCATGGTGGAGGATATAGAGAGAAGAGTTGCTCACATCATGGCAGCCAGGAAGCAGATGGGGGCTGGGGGAAGGAGCCCAGACGAAGAGGCCAGGGACCAGAGACGCCCCTCAAAGGCACAACCCAGTGACCACCACCTGGGCCGCATCTCCTCTCACCACTGCGGCTATGAACTCTCAGTGGGTGAATCATCGGGGAGGAATCCACAGACAAGGTCAGTGTCCAGGGACCCAGCCACATCTTCAGGCTGTACCCCCACATCCTGCAGCCCTGGCAAGCGAGACCTCAGTCTGTGCCGCCCTGGGGACACTGCACACGGAAACCAGGCCAGTGCCCCATGAGTGTGCCCCTGCACTCAGCAGCGGATCTGATCGCTTCCCCAAAGCCATCGCAACCAGGCCTTTGAGAACATGAGTTTGGGAGATCATTTGAAAACCGAATCGCTAACAGCCATACACATATCACGGATTCACAGGGGTGTTTTTTCATACTATTAGGAATTGAACCCAGGGCCTTTGCTCTGAGCTCCGTCCCCAGCCCTTTTTCATTTTTGATTTTGAGACAGGGTCTCACTAAGTTGCCCAGACTGGGCTTGAACTCTTGATTCCAGGTGTGGGCAGACAATTCCTCGGGGCCATAGGACTGAGGTCCCCCATTCCTTGATGGCTTTTAATTTGCTTTTGTTTTTGTTTTGTTTTGATACTGGGGATTGAACCCAAGCCCTCTTTATTTTTTGTTTTGAGACAGGGTCTTGCTGCATCACTAAAGTTGCCCAGGCCGCCTTCAAACTTGCAGCCTTCCTACCTCAGCCTCTCAGAGACCTGGAATTACAAGCGTGTGCCACCACACCTGGCCTAACTTTTTATTATTAATTTTTTCTGCAGTGCCAGGGATGAGTGCCGCCGCTTGCATCGATTTCTGAGCTCCCTGAGCCTCATCTGCGGCAGGCTGGGAGGCCCCAGGGGGTGGGCTGACTCAGTCTTTCACATGTGCGTCCTTTTCACCCAGAGGTTGCACGGGGTTTCTGAAGCCCCCTTCTCGGGGACTCGGCACATCCCTTCCACTCTCCCCTCCCTCTGACCTGTCCCCACCCCAGGCAATGAGGTCAGCTCTGACCTCCTGCCAGAACCAGCAGAAACGCAGTCACCACAACAAAATTAGCTGGTGGCTCACACCTGTAATCCCGGGGCTCCAGAGGCTGAAGCAGGAGGTTCGCAAGTTCGAACCCAGCCTGGGCAACTTTAGTGACTCAGCCACACCCTGTCTCAAAATAAAAACGGGGCTGGGGCTGTACCTCAGTGCAAAAGCCCCTGGGTTCAATCTGCAGTGCCACCAAAAAAAAAACACCAAAAAAACCCAAAAAACAAACAAAAAAAACCAACGGCCCAAAGTGGCTATCTACTGCCATCTAGCGGGCAGAAGCCAAGTTGCTGCTCAGCGTCCAACAGTGCCCCAGAAGCTCCACAGCAAAAGCCAGGAGTGTGGACTGAGGTCCGGGCCCTACCTGCCACCCTCACCTGTCCCCACGATGAAAGCAGGTGACACCCATGTGTCTGCCGACAGGACAAAGCCCTGCCAACCCAGTGACTGAGACAACACACATTTGTTTCCTTCCATTTCTGGGGCCAGAAGCCCAGCAGGTGTAGTCTTTGCTGTGGTCTTGCTTCTTGGCTTTTAGACTGTGACTTCTTGCTCCTCGTCATAGGCTCTTTCCTCTTCTGAGGACAGCAGACTTCTTGTTTTTGGAGATGGGGTCTCGCTCTGTAGCCCGGCTGGCCTTGAACTCTCAGAGATCCTCCTGCCTCAGCCTCTCAAGTGCTGGGATTACAGGCGTGCACCACCACACCTGGCTAAGAGTCATTTTTAATGGGAAATACTCCTTTCTTTTCCCATTGCCAAGAAGTGGCCACACTGACCCTGGGCACCTCCCTTAGCCATAATGGTAGACATAATAATTATTCTGGGAAGAAGAAAAGATTGTTACAGAGTAGTGCTAATGGTCCAGCTACAAAGGGGATTGTCCCAAGGGTCACCCCTGTCGTCTGGACCTCCCAACCTGAATCCAGCCAGCCCCACCCCATGCAGCTCAGCCCAAGGACCTCAGGAATTCTGTGTCACCAGACCCTATGGCCACAAGAGGAAAGAAAGTAAGGCCAGGTGTGGTGGCATACACCTGCAATCCCAGAACTCGGGAGGCTGAGGCAGGAGGCTCACAGCAAGTTCGAGGCCAGCCTGGGCTCCATAGCAAGTTCAAGGCCAGCCAGAACTACATAGTAAGACCCTGTCTCAAAAACAAAAACAAAAAGTGAAGGAAGAAGAGGGAAAAAACATACCATGGGGTGGCCTCAGGCACAGTGGCACATGCTTGTAGTCCTAGCTACTCAGGAGGCTGAGGCAGGAGGATCACAAGTTCTAGAGCACCTGGACAATTTAGCAAGACCCTGTCTCAAAATAAAACTTTAAGAAGGTCTGGGGTGCATCTCAGGGGTAGAGCACTTGCATGCATGAGGCCCTGGGTTCCACGCCCAGCACCACAAAGAAAGCATAAAATCACCAAGACCCATCACAAGGACTCTGCCCTGATGCCCTTAGTCAACCTCCCTCACCTCCCAAAGGCCGCACATCTAAACACCACAGTTGGGTTACATTTTTGCCCTTTCATCCCTCACAACATGGATTTGGAGAGGACAAGCCAAACTATAGCACTGGAGTAATAATCCCACAGGACACACTGTCCCCAAGCCACACAAGTGTTAGCTACTTTGATCATCAGGTAGCAAGGTGGGGTGTAAGCTTCGTGCTGTCATCTCCATTTCACAGAGGGGGAAACTGAGGCACGGAGACACAGAATAATGAGGCCACCATTGGCCTGCTGAGGACTCATACCCATGTGGTCATCCCCGAGTGTTGCCTGGGCTTGATCTGGGTCAGGCTCCCTGGGGACCAGAATGGAGCAGTGTCCCCCAGGTCAGGATCTGTCTGTGCCCGTGTTGCAGGCGGAGCCGACAAACAGCAGATGGACGCCGAGTTGCGGAAGGAAATGATGGCCATCTGGCCCAACCTGTCACAGAAAACGCTGGACCTGCTGGTCACTCCGCACAAGTGTAAGGGCCGAGCTGGTCAGGTCGTGGCCCCACAGGACAAGGGACAGAGAGGGAAAGCGAGGATGGGGAGGCTCAGGGAGGCGGGGCCACACGGTCAGTTCACTTTGTGCCCCCAGCCACGGACCTGACGGTGGGGAAGATCTATGCCGCCATGATGATCATGGAATACTACCGGCAGAGTAAGGCCAAGAAGCTGCAGGCCATGCGTGAGGAGCAGGTGCGTCCTCCATCCCATCCCTGCATTGAGATACAGGGCTGCTGGGAAACAATCAGAAGGTCAGGGAACCAGTCAGAATGTGGGGTGTGGCCAGGCCCCAGTGCAGGTCCCTGCCACGTGCACGGAGAGCTGGACCCACTCGTGTCCTCCAGCTACACTGATTGAGTCCCTACTGTGTGCTGGGGGGCGCCATGGTGGGCCCCGGGGCACAGCTCAAAGCAAACAGACCAGCACCCCTCCTCCAACAACTAAATCAAATAGCCCGGGAGCAGAGCACAGTGGGGAAAGCAGAGCTGAGGAAGGAGGGAAGAGGGATGCAAGGTGAAAGGGGTCGGCAAAGGGATCAGCTTGTGCAAAGTCCCTGGGGCCACACCATGTCTGCTGAGTTTGGGGGACCCTGAGGAGGTGGAGGATAGAAGAAAAGGGAAAAGACAAGAGAATGGTGATGGGGCAGGGCCTTGGGAGCTGTACAGAGGATCCAAGCGAAACAGGCGCTCTGGAGGGTTCAGAGGCGAGGAGGGAGCCCCTTGGTGGCTGTTGGGGGAAAGCGACTGCAGGGAGCCAGGGCAATTGCTAGACTTGGGAGGAGGCCAGCACTGGCCCAGGTGGGTGTGGCCGTGAGAAGGGATCTGGTTCTGGAAGGGTTTAGAAGACAGATTCAGACAAGCCAAATTTGAGTACCTGAGTGCCAGAAGGTGTCAGAAATGCTTCCGAACAGCAGGGTCTGGTGGTGCAAGCCTGTCATCCCGGCTAATATTGAGGCTGAGGCAGGAAGATCACCAAGTTTAAGTCCAGCCCTAGCAATTTAATGTAGGGCCCAGCTCAAAGGACAAAAAAAAAAAAAAAACCACTTGTCCAGTGAGCTTCTGACACTCCTCATCTGTCCCCTGGCTGCTCTCTGCCTGCTCAGAACCGGACACCACTCATGTTCCAGCGCATGGGGCCCCCGTCCCCGACGCAGGAAGGGGGATCCAGCCAGAACGCCCTCCCCTCCACCCAACTGGACCCTGGCGGAGGCCTGTGAGTGTCGCTGTGGCCCCTGGGAGGTGCGGGGTGGGGAGGCACCGGGCCCGGGCTCTAGAGTCATCCTGGCCTCTGTCACCCACACAGGATGGCACAGGACAGCAGCATGAAGGAGAGCCCGTCCTGGGTGACCCAGCGGGCACAGGAGATGTTCCAGAAGACTGGCACCTGGAGTCCGGAGCTCGGGCCCCCCTCCGACCTGCCCAACAGCCAGCCCAACCCGCAGGTGCCGCCCCCCCTCCACCCCATGCTCCTGGGCTGCGCCAGGTGGACAGGAAGTGGCGTCCACACTCCACACCCGGAGCTCGCCACTCTGCGTGCATGGAGTCACCCTGGGGTCCCTACCCTGGCCCCAGCTCACCCTGCCCCACCTCTGCCCACAGTCTGTGGAGATGCGAGAGATGGGCACCGAAGGCTACTCGGACAGCGAGCACTACCTCCCCATGGAGGGCCAGGCCCGGGCCGCCTCCATGCCCCGGCTCCCTGCTGAGAACCAGGTGAGGGCTTGCACTGCCCGGCCCCGCTGTACCCTTCATGGTGGGGGCACCAGCTTCTCCCTCAAACATGCAGCCTGAGGCTTCTCCTCACCCCTGCACCCGGGCGCCTCACAGGGGAAGGGTGCTCCCTGTGGGCTGAGGACAGAGGTCACTTCCCAGCGGTTTTCCTCTGTCTTATTTGGGGGTGCGGAGGGGGAAATTTGGGGTGGGGAGAGAAGAGAATCTGTCAGGCCCAAGTGAAAACTGCAGTGGAGAATCCCAACTGCCAACATGGTGTGGTGGTACACACCTGTGAGCCCAGCACTCTGGGAGGCTGAGGCATGAGGATCCCAAACTCAAACTTGGCTTGGGCAATTTAGTCTTAAAACCCTGTCTCAAAATAAATACAAAAGGGCTGGGGATGGAGTTCAGTGTGAAGGCCCTGGGTTCAACCCTCAGTGCTGAAAAAAGGCAGCCACTACACACATGAACTCTCAAACAGACATCTGTGCACACCTGTGCACACAGATGTGCATGTGTGCCTGTGCGTGCATGCACACACACGCATGCGCACACACACACACGCGCGCGTGGGTCCTAGGACCTGCAAGCTGTCTGGGGCGGGTCGTGGGTCCAGGTTGTCCTAGTCCCTGTCTGGTCTCTGTGGGCTGCGGGGTGGGCAGAGTGTGTGCCTGGTGTGTGTGTCTGCGTGTGGCTGCTTTCTCGGCTGCGGGGCCACCTGTCAGGGGACATGAGAGTCATGGCCGTGTGGAACCAAGAACGGGGCCACGTGGGATTCCCGGCCTGTGTGTGCAACGGCTGCGCTGGGCCTGGCTGGGCCCGGATCACCCTGGGCCTGGCCACTGGCTGCTCTGACTTGGCGTGGGGGACTCCTTGGTGCATGTGGCCTGTGTTAGGACTGTGCTGCTGGGTCTCAGGAGAGGGTGGGGACAAGACACTCACCACCCAGGCTCAGTGCATGGCATGAGGAGGGGCTGGGGCTGTGGCCACGCCATTCCGTGTCTGTCTCGTGTGCCTCTGACATCTGTATGTCTCCTGTCTGTCTCTGATGTACCTGTCACAAACCTGGGGGTGGGGGCAGCCAGGTCCTGGGACCCCCCCTTTCACTTTCTGGAGATGTTAACCTTTCTCTCTTCTTCACTGCCCCCCACCTGCTCCATACCCCCCACCGCCTCACTCTCCTTCCAGCCTTTTATATTTATTTTCTCCTTTCTGTCTTTCTGTGTGCACCATCCCGTGGGGCTGTGACAGAGGAGAAGGGGCCGGCCACGTGGGAGTAACCTCAGTGTATGTACGCGCCCCGCCGCCGCCTCCTCCTCCCCACCCCCCCGCGGGGGACCCCAGCCATTGCCGCCTGTCCCTAACCTACCCTCACTCCGCAGACCTCACCCCACCCCTGTGTGTGTGTCCTGTGTGTGCGGGGGCCACACCTGCCTCACCCCTCCTCTCAGGGCCCCAAGCCAGGAACCCCTGGCCAGGCAGCACCTTGATCTCAGCTGCTTCTCCAGCTCTACCCATGTCCCTGGCTCCTGGGCAGGCCTGGCATCGAGGTGTCCCCTCCTGCTATCTCTTCTGCCTCCTGTGGAAAACCACAGGCCCCCCCCAAGTCAGGGCCTGGCCCCAAGAGTGCAGGTCAATGAGGCCCCATCCACAGGGCCTCAAATAGCACAGCCAGGACTGGGCAGCAGGAGTCAAGAGTTGGGGGTCAGGGAGGTGCTGAGCCGGGCAGCTGGCGCCCAGCTCCCGACCCTCTGGGGGGCAGGGATGTGGCCTGCAGCCTGGGCTTCAGGTCTGGAGCAGGGGCCCCTGGAAAGTAGCCACAGGTGGGGGACCCCAGGATGGGCCAGAAGGGGGCAGTCCTGTCTGTGGGGTAGGCTGTACCCCAGGCTCTGTGGCACCCCCAGGCCCCTGTCCCTGGAGAGTCACACCAGAACCACGGGCAGCTGCCCACAGGCCACACAACCACCCTGGAGTGAGAAAAGGATCAGGGCATGTTCGTGGCTCCCACGGACCCCAGCCTGCGGCCTGTCCCCCTAGACCATCTCTGACACCAGCCCCATGAAGCGCTCCGCCTCCGTGCTGGGGCCCAAGGCACGACGCCTGGAGGACTACTCGCTGGAGCGGGTCCCGCCTGAGGACAACCAGAGGCGCCACCAGCGTCGCCGTGACCGCGGCCACCGGGCCTCAGAGCGCTCCCTGGGCCGCTACACTGACGTAGACACAGGTGGGCCCAGGGACGGGGCCTCTGGGAGGGGACATGGGAGGATGGAGTTGGGAAGGAAGAAGAGAAGAGGGACCGGGGTACGGTGGCACATACCTATCATCCCACAACTTGGGTGGCTGAGGCAGGAAGATCACCACGGGTTCAAAGATAGCCTGGGCTACATAGCGAGACCCTGTCTCAAAAAAGGAAGGAAAGAAGGAAGGAAGGAAGGGACACAGGGACCAGGGGGCATCTGTACCCAGCCCTGAGACAGGGACCTGGCCAATGGAGCATGCGCACCAGGCACCACGCAGCCCAGACCGGCCTGGGTCCCCATCCCTGGGGTCCTTTGACCCCTTGATGGCCCCCTCCTCTCTCACAGTCACCTATCATTTTGCGCATTTGTCCTTCCGGCCCAGGCTTGGGGACAGACCTGAGCATGACCACCCAGTCTGGGGACCTGCCTTCGAAAGAACGGGAGCAGGAGCGGGGCCGGCCCAAGGACAGGAGGCACCGGCACCACCACCACCACCACCACCCGCCGCCGCCTGAGAAGGAGCGCTGCGGCCCGGAGCGGGAGCGGCCCGACCACAGCCGCGCCCGCGCTCGGGACCAGCACTGGTCCCGCTCGCCCAGCGAGGGCCGGGAGCACGCGGCCCACCGGCAGGTGGGTGCGGGCAGGGCCCCAGGCTGGGAGGAAGGGCGGGAGAGGAGGAGGAGGAGGGGCCCTCGGCCAGCTGAGGCCAGGGCCCCTGACCCGGGCCGGCCTCCTCTGACCTGCACCCCAGGGTCTCCCAGGGCCCAGGGAAGCTCCAGGCTGGGTGGACCCTGCTCCCTGCCCCCCTCCTGGTCCCGCTCTGTCCCCAGCCCCTGCCACCCGCTGCCACCCTCCTGCCACGGCTGCTTCTCCTTGTGGATCACGTTTGAGTTCGGGGCCACCGCGGTCCTTTTGCTTTCCTTTAACCTGGCTTCCCTTTTTGTTTTGATTATGATTTCTGTCCTATGGACGCCTGTGAGTAATTTTTTGAAACTTCTGCTATTTTAACCCTGAAACTTACAAAACTCCATTTCTCATTTCTCTTTTCACTTTGTTGTGTTGGTTTTTGACTCCCCCCTCCCCGCCTCTCACTTTCCCCATCCTCCTCCTCCTCCTCCTCCCCTTGTGGCTGTCGCTTTTTTCTCCTTTTTTTCCATTCCCATGTCCTGTGTCCCCGTCCCCCACACACCCTCTCCTGTCCCGTTTGTTCTCTTCGGCCTCCTTCTCTCCCCTTCCTCCTTTGTGTCTCCTCCCGTTCTCCTTCCGGTTGATTTGGTTGTATCTTTTGTTTTGATTTCCTTTGTTTCAATTTTCGTGTAGGGCAGTAGTTCTGTAAGTGGAAGCCCAGCCCCCTCAACGTCTGGTACCAGCACTCCGCGGCGGGGACGCCGCCAGCTCCCCCAGACCCCCTCCACTCCCCGGCCACACGTGTCCTACTCCCCCGTGATCCGTAAGGCCGGCGCCTCGGGGCCCCCACAGCAGCCGCAGCAGGCGGTGGCGAGGCCGGGCCGGGCAGCCACCAGCGGCCCACGGAGGTACCCGGGCCCTGTGGCTGAGCCCCTGGCCAGGGAGCGGCCACCCACGGGTGGCCACGGCAGCAGCCGATCACCCGGCATGGAGCGGCGAGTCCCGGGGCCGGCCCGGAGCGAGTCCCCCAGAAGCTGTCGCCACGGAGGGGCCCGGTGGCCGGCATCCGGCCCGCACATGTCCGAGGGTCCCCGGCATCACAGCTACTACCGGGGCTCCGACTACGACGAGGCCGATGGCCCAGGCAGCGGCGGCCTCGGCGAGGAGGCCACGGCCGGGCCCTACGATATGCCACCCCCCACACGACACCCGTCCTCGGGCGCCGCTGGGCGATCACCCAGGACTCCCCGGGCCGCAGGCCCGGCCTGCACCTCGCCTTCCCGGCACGGCCGGAGACTCCCCAATGGCTACTACCCGGTCCACGGACTGGCCAGGCCCCGAGGGCCCGGCTCCCGGAAAGGCCTGCACGAGCCCTACAGCGAGAGCGACGACGATTGGTGCTAAGTCCGGGCGCGGCGGCCCCGCCCCCGCCCGGCCCCCCCACGCACCCCGCGCACACACCCACCGGGAGGAGCCGTCCCGCCCAGCGCCCGGGCCCAGGAGAGACCCCGCCAGCAGAAGAGACCCCAGACTCTGGAGGGGCCGGGGGTGCCCAGAGCACCCCGCAGGCAGAACAGACCCTCCTGGTGTGGGGCGCCTCCCGCCTCGACCTCCCGGGTGACGAGGCCCGGGGTGGGGCCACGAGCAGACCTACCGCAGCCAAGGGATTTGAATTCACTCAGCTCTTTTTGGATAACTTTGGGGAAAATGGAAAAATATATATATATATATAAATGACATTTTTAAAAGAAACAACGAGTAGAAAACAAATAGCTTCTATTGATGAGTTTTATCATCTCAGTCGAGTCTCTCCTTTCCCTGGCGAGCGGGAGCTGGAGGTGGCGATGGCGGAGCGCCGCGGGAGGGCGGAGGCCGAGGGCACCGGGCAGACACTCGCCCCCACGGTCGGACCAGGAGTGCTTGCTGGCGACACCGAATCCTACTATTACTGCCTGCAGAAATCAGTCTAAAGAGAAATCATCATAATAAACAGTTTTAAAAAGGACAAAAAAAAATTAATGATTGAGAAAAAGAAGCATTTTTTTCTGACATTTGGTCTTGCTTGAAATAACAAAAGAAGAGAAAAAAAGAAAAAAAGACCACCACCACCGATTCCTTTGCTTCTCTTTTTCTTTTTTTTTTTCTTTTTTTTTTTTTTTTTTTTTTTTTTTTTTTTTTTTTTTTTTTCTTTTTTTTAATTTATTTTTTCCTACCTTGTTTGAAAACCATGGGCTTGGGACTGTGAATTATTGCATGACATTAAAAAAGAAAAAAATAATAAAAAAGTTGGACCCAAGGGCCTCTGGATTGGAATGGTCTTGTCCCGTAGCCAAGAGCTCTCCTGGGCTGTTTTGGGAAACGGGCAGCGAGGGCTTCCGGCAGCTCCTGGAACTGGGTTTAATGTTCTAAAGTGCCAGGCTGTGGCTTCCTGGGACAGCACGTGCTGCTCCATCACCAGTGCCATTCAAAAAGCTTTTCATCTCAGTTACTCAGGAGGCTGAGGTGGGAGGGTCACAAATCTGAGGCCAGGCTGGGCAACCATGCATGGCTCTGTCTCAATATGAAAAATAAAAAGCATAGCTCAGTGACACTGGGTTCCAAAAAGAAAACAGAAAAACTGTTCAGGGTGCTTGCGCTGAATACTCCACAAGGGCCAGTCGACCTGCCCTGTGCCTGCGTGTTGGCAGGCATCAAAATTCAGACAGGGTCTCAAGAGGTGGGAGTTGAACTTGTAATCCTCCTGCCTCAGCCTCCCTCTATGCTGGGATTACAAGTATGTTCCACCCTGCCTGAGTCAAAAATTGTATTTAAATTTTTAGTGTTGAGCTGGGTGCAGTGGTGTGTGCCTGTGATCCCTGCACTGGGGAGTAAGAGTATCAAAGCAGGAAGAACCGGAGTTCAAGGCCACCCTGGACTACCATGCAACCCTGTCTCAAAAGAAAAATAATTCATTTTTGTGAACCAGATAGTCTCTGCGGGAGCAGGAGAGCCCTGCAGACTGTATATGAATGCGTGAAGCTGTGTACCAATAAATCTTTATTCATAAAACAGGCAGGGGACCAGATCTAGCCTCTTTCCTACAGCAGTGTTGTGCCTTAAGCAGCATCCGTCTCAGCGTGCTGTTCCTTCTTAAAGAGGATCCCAAAGGTTAACTTTTTTTTTTTTTTTTTTTTTTTTGGTGCTGGGGATCGAACTCAGGGTCTTGTGCTTCCTGGGCAAGCACTCTAACCACTAAGCTAAATCTCCAGCCCTCAAAGATTAATTATTTATGTGGGTCACAGCTGCTGGCATTTACCATTTAGAAATTAAAATTGAGGGCTGGGAATTTAGCTCAGTGGTTAGAGTGTTTGCCTTGCAAGCACAAGGCCCTGAGTTCGATCCCCAGTACCAAAAAAAATAAAAATTTAAAAAAGGAGTTAAAATTGTATCAGCTCCTCTGGAGCATGAGGCCAGTCGGTTGTGGTGATGCAGGCCTGTAATCCAGACAGGGATTGCCCGTCTCTTTCTGTGGTACTGGAGACTGACCCTGAACTCACTATGTAGCCCAGGCTGGCCTCAAATTCACAGCAGTCCTCCTGCCTCTGCCTCCACCTCCCACAGTGCTGAAATGACAGGCATGGCCACCACAGCTGTTCTTTATAAATTCCTGGCTGGCAGTATTTGCTATAAAGGCCTGAAGCCACCCACCATGAGTCGGCTCATTCTCCACATGGCCCCATCCCTGCTCAGAATGGTGTTGGCGGCCCCCTGTGGCCTCCTTGTCACACTCACACCTCCTACCCTCACCCCTCGGTTCCTTAACATCAGACAGACTTTGACCCCACCGAGGGCCACCACCCCCACCCATCTTGCCCCAGCTCTGGCACAAGAGCCATTGCCACACAGCTTCGAGACTCCCAGGAGTGTACACACCTGTCATCCCAGCACTCTGGGAGGCTGAAGCAGGAGATGGCAAGTTGAAAGCCAACAGGAGCAATTTAGCAATACCCTGTCTCAAAATTTTAAAACTAAATAAAAGCGCTCTCTACTCCCTGGGCTCAATCCCCAGCACAATAATAATAACAAAACCATCCAATTGCATAATTAAATTAAGCTTGGGAGAAGCAGAGTTAAGTACCAGGCTTGTCCAGGACAGGGCAACGGAGGCCTCAGTCGCGCGGGTGGCAAACCAAAGGCCAGCAATGCCGCCTAGAGGCCAAACGGGGAACAGCCGCAGCTCGGCCTTTGCCGCTGAGCGCTGGGAGAGGCCAGGAATGGGGTCCCAGGGAAAGAGAACTGAGGGGTGGGGGTCACCCAGAATCTCAGCCCAGGGACAGCCTCGGGACACCGGGGACGTCGCAGGTAGAGATCAATGTCTGCTCCACCAAGAGAGACGTTATTTTTTTTGGAGTAGTGAGAATTGAACCCAGGGAGCCCTGAGCTACATCCCAGCCCCTTTTTAAAAGTTTTATTTTGAAGCCAGGAATGGTGGCACAGGCCTGTCATCCCAGCACTCAGGAGGCTGAGCCAGGAAGATTGCCCCAAGTGAGAGGCCAGCCTGGGCTACATAGTAAGTTCAAGGTCAGATTTATCTGCATAATGAGACACTGTCTCAAAAAAAGAAAATTTTTTTTTAAATTTTGAAACAGGGGAGTCTCTAAATTGCCCAGGCTGACCTGGAATTTCGAATCTTCTTACCTCAGCCTCCAAAGTAGCTGGGATGACAGGTGTGCCAAGATTTCAAAGACATTTCCAGGAACTGAGTCCACTCAGGAGAGAGAAGATGTCTGAGGAGAGGCTGGAAGTGTAGCCTCTGTTGGTCTCTGAGTTCTGCCTCCACTCTTTTTTTTGGGGGGGTGCTGGAGATTGAACTCAGGGCCTTGCGCTTGCTGAGCTAAATCCCCAAACCTTCCTCCACTCTTTTGGAGGCCTGTGGAGGAGCCAGGGAGGTCAGGGAGAGGAGGGGCTGACTAACAGAGGTAGGGGAGTGGGAGGGGAGCCACCGTCAGATGGGGAAACGCTGAGTCAGACAAGCTGCTTCAGTTATCTGAGGTCACACAGGGAGAAAAGGGGCGGCTCTTGGGTCTGTACCAGGGCAGCTCCACCCTGTCCAAAGAGAGGACGTGCCACTGGCTACCCCACCTGTCCCCACACCTGCTGTGAGACCCTGCCTCAAAATTTAAAAAATTAAAAGACCTGGGGACCTAACTCAGTGCAAAGCCCCTGGGTTCAATCCTCAGTACTGGGGGAAAAAAAGAAAGAATAATGACAGTCTCCATGTCCTTGAACTCCAGGTGGCCAAGAGGAGGACACTGCTCAGTGGTAGAGCAACATGTGCTCAACACACTGAACCCCTGCACTCCAGCTCCAGTACTACAGGAAAAAACAAGTTCACCAGGTGTGGTGGTGCATGCCTGTCATCCAGCACTCGGGAGGCTGAGGCAGGAGGATCACTGTGAGGTCCAGGCCATCCTGGACAACATAGTGAGACCCGGTCTCCAAAAACAAACAGAGTTGTGAGGTAGGAGAGTAGGGTGTGGCAAAAACTGGCTGGGAAAGTGGGGATTACCTATTAATAATAAAATCCCAAAGAGGGGTTGGGGAGGTAGGCTCCGAGTTTAATCCCCAGCACCCAAGGGAAAAAAAAAAATCCCAAACAGATGTGACTTCTCGCGAGAATGACCTAGACCTGACCTCAGCCTGAGGCGCGAGATCTCAATACTGCCTCTCAGGACCCAGATGTAGAAATTCTCTCAGGTTTCCTCAAGATTTGGACACTATAAAATAAAGGTAGCCACAAGGAGCTGGTGCTATCATGTATTTCCATGACAGCCTGTTCCACGTGTCTCAGATGCGGTATGTATTTTTACTTTCTTTTTATTGTTATTTCCTTTTTTTACTTTTTCTTTGTTTGACTGGAACTCACTCTGCAGAGCCAGTTTCTCCCAATCTCCATTTTGTCTTTTAAATAAACTTTGCCACCGCTTTTGGCTTGTTTTGTTCAATTCTTTGTTCGAGGCGAGAAGAAACTAGACTCTAACCCCAGAAGGAAGTGCAAGCAACCCAGAACCCAGCAACATTAATTTGGAATACGGTTACCACCCTATGACAGTCGGGGATTTAGCTCAGTGGTAGAACACTTGCCTAGCAAGTGCAAGGCCCTGAGTTCGATCCCCAGCACCCCAAAACAAAACAAAAAAACAGTAACAAAAACAACCAAGACAGGGTCTCACCATGTAGCTCAGGCTGGCCGTGAACTCAGAATCTTCCTGCTGCAAGCCTCCTGAATGCTGTGATTACTGCTGTGCGCTGTCTCCTTCAGTTTATGTTGAACTTTCTTTTTTTTATTTTTTTTTTGACACAGGGTCTCCCTATGCGGCCCAGTCGGCCTTGAACTCACTACATAGCCCAGGCTGGCCTTAAACTCACAGCAATCCTCCTGCCTCGGCCTCCCGAGTGCTGAGATTACGGGCATATGCCACCATGCCCAGCCTATGTTGAACCTCTCAAGGGAGTGAAATTACTTTGGAAAACATCCATACCAAAGCAGAATCATTCCCATTTGTAACCAGTATGAAATTATTGCAGCCTTTGCCTTTGACACGGCAGCTTTGCAACCTGGTATGGACGCACACCTTGGAGCGCATCTTGGTGGACCGCCATGACCAGGTGCTTCCCAAGGGCTAAGAGCTGCGGCTGTGGCTGCAGGGACCACCCTGGGCTGCACAGTTCCAGCCTCCAGCACCTGGCATTGTTCTCCATCTCCTGAGCACCGGGTCCTCAGCCCCACCGCTGCCCCTGGCGTCCCCAGGCAGGCTGCTCCCTCGATGGGCTAGGGAAGGAGGTGAAGCTTGGGTGAAGGGCCAGATGTTCTGTCCTCCAAGCCTGCTCCGGCACAATGAGCAAACACGTCCATCTTCCCAGCAGGAACACACCCAACCTCACCCTCAGCATCCTAGTCAATGCATAGAAGCCAGGGGTGATGGTGCTGCACACCTAGAATCCCAGCACTCTGGTAGGCTGAGGCAGGAGGATCTCAAATTCTAGTCCAGCCGAGGCATTTTAGGGATTTACTGAGAACTTGTCTCAAAATAAAAATTATCTGAAAGGCTGTGGGAGGGGCTGGGGATTTAGCGCAGTGGTTAGAGTGCTTCCGTTGCAAGCACAAGGACCCGAGTTCGATCCCCAGCACAAAAAAAAAGGCTGTGGGGGTAGCTCAGTGTGAAGGCCCTGGGTTCAATCTCCACTACCATGAAAATTAATTAATTTAATAGGTATTTTGCTTTGTTTTTTAATGCTGGGGATTGAACTCAGGGCCTTGTGCTTGCAAGGTAAGCACTCTACCCCTGAGCAAATGCCCGCCCACCCCAGGGCTGGGGATTTAGTTCAAATGGTAGAGCGCTTGCCTCACAAACACAAGGCCCTGAGTTCGATCCCCAGCATAAGGAGCCAGGCATAGTAATGCACGCCTATAATCACAACACTTGGGAGACTGAGACAGGAGGATCTCTGTGAGTTTGAGGTCAGTTTGGGTTACATAGTGAGTTCAAGGCCAGGCTGAACTACATAAGTGAAGCCCTGTCTCAAAAGACCCCAAATATATAAATAAATAAATAGAAAATCTCTTGTTTTGGGCATCACAGAGCAAGGCTGTCGTCTCAGCTACTCAGGGACCTGAGACAGGAGGACTGAAAGTTTGAGGGGCCGCCCTGGCTTACATAGCAAGACCTTGTCTCAAAATAAAAAATAAAGGGCATTTAGCTCAGTAGTTAGAGTGGTTGCCTAGCAAGCGCAAGGACCTAAATTTGATCCCTGCACCAAAAAAAAAAAAAAAAATTGAGGGCTGGGCATAGTGGCACACGTCTGTAATCCCAGCACTCAGGAGGCTAAAGCAGGAGGACGGCTACAAGTTCAAAACCAGCCTGGGCTACATAGTGAGCTCAAGGCGGGCCTGAACTATATAGCGAGACGGTCTCAAAATAAATAAATAAATAATAAAATATTTAGAATAAAAATAAAAAGGGCTGAAGTGTAGCTCAGTGGTAGACAACTTGCCTAGATGTTCAAGGTCCCGGGTTCAAGCCCCAGTACTTTGATTGACAGATAGACAGATAGATTCAAGCTCGTGGCCAGAAGCAGAAACAACCCAGTGTCCATCAGCACACGAGAACATAAACGCTGTCTAGCCACACAACCAGTACTCCTCAGTCTTAAAAGGAGCAAAACCAATCCAGGCCCTGAGATGGATGAACCTCAGAGACATGGCTCTGTCTGAAGGAAGCTGGACACAGAAGACCTCAGACTGCTGGCCTCATCAAGGTGAACAGTGCAGAACAGGCGAGGCAAGGTGGCGCACGCCTGCCATCCCAGGATTCTGTGGGCTGAGGCAGGAGGATCTCAAGTTCAAGCCAGACCTGAGCAATTTAGTGATTTAGCAAGACTTAAATTAAAACAAGGGCTAGAGATCTAGGTCAGTGCAAAGTCCCTGGGTTCAATCCCCAGAACTGCTAGAGAAGGAGAGAAAGAGAGAGAGAAAATTTCAGTTAAGAGAAGTAAGTTTAAGAGATTTATTGAACATGCCAGGTGACTATGGTTAACAATAATGTCCTGAATTGTAGACTTGAAATTGGGAAGAGATACCAATACATGTTCGTGGTTTAAAATAAAAATAAAAAAAAAAGAAATTAGGAAGAGAGATTTTGAATGCTATCATCATAACATTCAAAAAATAAGTATGTGGCTGGGGATTTACCTCAGTGGTTAGAGTACTTGCCTAGCAGGTGCAAGGCCTTGAGTTTGATCCCTGGCACCAAAAGAAAAAAAAAAAAAGTATATGAGATAATGAGTTAATTATCTCTATGAAATGAAATATTTCAATACTTGGGGAACTGGGGGTGTGGTGCAGTGGTAGAGAGAATACTTAGCACAGATTCAATCCCCTGTACGAAGAAAAAAAAAAAGCCAGTTGTGGCGGCACATGCCTGTGATCCCAGTACTTGGGAGGCTGAGGCAGGAGGATCACCATGAGTTTGAGACCAGCCTGGGCTACATAGTGAGTTCAAGTCCAGCCTGAACTACATAATGTCTCAAAAAGAAAAAGAAAAAAAAAAGAGAGAGAGAGAGAGAAAGAAAGAAAGAAAGAGAGAGAGAGACCCAGGCATGGTGGTACACACCTGTAATCCCAGCACTTGGGAGGCTGTCGCAGGAGGATCGTCATGAGTTTGGGGCCAGCCTGGGCTATAAAGGGAGCGAAAGGCCAGGCTGAACTACACAGTGAAACTGTCTAAAAAAAACAAAAAAAAAAAAAAAAAAAAAAAGAAAAGAAAAAAGAAAAAAGAAAGAG
>PVJO010010564.1:0-63696 GCA_004026905.1 Hystrix cristata
AACCCCAAGTGAACACCAGATGCATGTTAATACCGTCATCATTCGCCTCTCTGGTTCTCCTACACTCTCGACTTCTCCTACCACAGACAGTTCTGAGTCACCAGCCTTTGTGTTTTACTTCTGCCAGCTTGAATCATTTTCTCATTCCTCTCCAGGCAATCGAGTCTGGGCACATTCCTCTTAAAAGGAGGAGACCAAGATTGAGTACACTAATAAGAACTCTAACAAGGATCAACCCATCCCGAAGATGAGGATTACTTCTGCTGCTTCCACAGCATCCTTATCTGTCTTTACCATGCTAAATTTGCCATTTCGTCTATGCTGTTGAAAATGCTCTTTCCTCTGCCTGAAAAGCCCTCTTCCTTCAACCCCCAGTCTCTCTTAAGCCCTCACTCCGGATTCGTCAGTGTGAAAAAATCTATAGTCATGGCTGAAGATCCAGGTCTAAAAACTGGAAGATAGACATGAATAATTATCTATACCAGTGATGGCGAACTGTTTAGAGTTTTCAACCATAACAGACAGGGCACTGTGGCACACGTGCCACAAGTTCTCCACTAGAGATCTATACTGTTTCTTCATCCCCTTCCCTTATCCCAAAAGTATAGTACAGAGACTTTACGTACGGATTTAGAAGTAGCCAGATATGGACTTGAATTCTAGTTCAGCTGCTTTCTGACTGTTAGACCTTGACCACAGTCACCTAACTTGTTCAAGCTTCAATTTCTTCATTTGATAAAAGAGAATAATAACCAGACCTGCTTCACTGGATCACTGTGAAGATCCAATACAATTTTAAAAGATAAAATAGGAGTTGATTGTGGTAGCACACACCTGTAATCTCAGCACTCTGGGAGGCTGAGGCAGGAGAGTTTCAAATTCAAACCCAGCCTGGGCAAATTAGCAACTCAGTAAGACCCTGTCTCAAAATTTAAAAAAAAAAAAATTCTTCTAAAGGCTGGGGATATTGCTTAGTGTGAAGACCCTGGGTTCAAACTTCAGTGCTGAAGGGAAAAAAATGGCATATGAAATGCTTATCGAAGCACCTAGAATAAAAACATTCAATAAATGTTAGTTAACCACACCACAACCCTGGCACTCGCACATCTTCGAAGCCAGTTCAAATACTGACCCCCATGTGGCACCTTCCAAATTCACCCACGAAGTTCCTTGTTCTCCCCTATTCTTACAATACTTCCTACGTAACGATACCCCAGCAATATGCCATTGACTGCACCTAATTTATAATGACTATTTCCTCCAATAAATGCAAGTACTTCCAAGGTAAAAATTCAGAGATTCAGAGGCGGAGAGAGACTAAAAAGAAAGAGATGAATAGGTCACCATGAATTCTAGTATGGGAACAAAATGTGCTCACTAATTAGCCATCTCTCCTATCATCTTTTTTTACAATATTTTAAACAACCTTAACTCCTTTGCTTCTCTTTTCGTTGTGCTCATTCAGGAAAAGCTCTGCGGATGTGAGGGTGACCTGGCTGCAACATCTGTCACCCCACTGATCACCAGGGTTGATTCGGCTGATCTGGCTGGTGAGGCGGGTGTCCCCTTCCTCCCTCCCCACTCCATGTGCGTCACTCCTAAAGCTGCGCGATCGCGGAAGAGGACAACGGCCTCGGATAGAGGACGACCATTTCCTCAGTCAAGGGTGTACAAGTAGCTGCACTCCCCTGCTAGAACCTCCAAACAGGCTCTCAAGGAAAAGCTCTGCTCCCGATGGCCTCTTCTATATTGGGCTGGTGTAACCTGAAGGGGAAAAAACATCACACGACTGCAGTTACCACGAGGAAAGTTAACGTTCAAGAAAAGAATGTGTCAAGAATGACTCCCAGGGGGCTGGGGGTTTGCTCAGTGGTTAGAGCGCTTGCCTAGCAAGCACAAGTCCCTGAGTTCGATCCCCAGCATGACTCCCAGGTCTCTGACTTGGTGATCACTGCGAGAGAGAAGACTAGAAATGTACCAGGCTCAGCAGGAGAACATGTGTTCAATTCCATGAATTTAGATGTCAACAAGATGCCCAAGGGATAATATCAAAGGGATCATTGGTTTAGGGTGGAGGCGAGCAAACTACAGCCCATGGACCAAATGGAAGCAAACTGATCTCACAAGGGAGGGCAAACTAAGAATGTCTAACACCTGACCGCGCTGTCTGCTTTGTGGGGGACCTACACTGGCCTGAACCAACAGTCACCTCCAGTCGGTTCCTGGTAAACAGCTAAAAAGTTTTTTCAGCATCTTGATGTAAACCAAATTTTATTAGAATACTGCCATGTTCATTTGTTCATATGTTGTCTGTGGCTGCTTTTGCATTTTTGCAGAACTGAATAATTGCAACAGATACCATGTGCCTCCAAAACCTAAAACGTTTACTCTCTATCCCTTCACAGAAAAAGTTTACCAACGCCCGGCTTACAATAAAGAAGAGATCTGAGTTAGAATTATAAATCAGAATCACTCTAATCTCCGTCCAACCAATTCTCCTCACTGATTATTACAATCAACCTTTCCCTCCCCTCCACATCTCTGACAGTTCCTATCAAATTCCTTTCTAATCCAGCGTTACAGTCATTCAGGCATTTCCATCTTACTCTAACGTCCTTATAAATATTCATCTTGGCCAGGCGCTGTGGCACATGCCTGTAATCCCAGCACTCAGGAGGCTGAGGCAGGAGGGCTGCCATGAGTCTGAGGCCAGCTTGGGCTACATAATGAGTTTAAGGCCAGCCTGAACTACATAGCAAGACCCTGCCTCAAAAACAAACAAACCACAAAAAAACCACTCATAGTTTCTAGAATTTTTTTTCCTCAATGGACAATATTTAAACACCTCCCATGGGGTGGGGGAGACAGAGGTCTACATGAAGTGACAATAGGGTAACCTAAATACTATATTGCAAAAAGAATTTAGCAGAGAACTGGACACTTATAATGACACAGGCAGCTGGGAGGGATCAGGGAGTGTGCGGGCAGCATGAATATTAGTCACCAGATAAATAAAAACTTCCCAGACCTACCTGATGAGATTTAGGGCACCTGAAATCTTTATATTTATAAAATATTAAATGTCCTGTTTAGAAATCCCCATTACAGGGAAATTTTGTGAAGTTAACAATTCACTCTAATGCTAGCTATCTATATTAGTATCTAATTTTCCAAAAAGACAAACACACAGAAAATCCAGGAAATAACTGCACTATAAAATGAGGTTAATTAGGTTGATTGAAATTTATGCAATTTGGTAACTGTATGAAAGTCAAATGTGTCCAAAATTTAATGCAGGGTCAGCCAGTCAATACAGAACTTCCGATATTAGTTAAAAGGTTAAAATTTCAAGAGTTGATGTTTTTCCTTCTATTTTTAAGTGTTTCAAAAATGCTAAGGCAACTTTTCCTTCAATATGCTTCTCTACTACATTGAAATCACATCGTTTCTGTGACAAATGTATGCGTTATTTCATAGCCTCTGCTAATCATTTATGAAAACATGAAATTACCAACTGTTATGATTTTGTTTCTCAAATGTACTGGGACAAACTACATTACAATTGCATTCTTCTATTCCAATTGGGTACAAAGCTCTCAAAACCTCAGCAGACAACCACTACTATGTTATACAAGACAGCACTGGGTGCCTCCAAAGCTAGAGTTCTTTGTGGTTCCACAGTTGTGTCATCACCAAAAGACAGTGCCAAGGCACGCAAGATGACCAGCTGAGCTCCCAGAATTCAGGAAAGTCTAACAAGATACCAACTCTCTGCAGTGGGTACTGTTAACCAGAAGAAAACATCCTCTGCCACATCCTCCTTTTCTTCCTTCCTTCCCAGAAGTCTAACAGGGGCTTTCCTGAGAACCCCCACCCGGAACCGGAAAGCGGCCATCGTCCCTAACCACCCCCCGGCCGGAAGTGAAGCCCCACCATCCGGCGCACTCACACTGGAAGAATAGGACGCCCAGCAGTGGAAAGAGAGCGCAGGCACGGCCTCCAGCCGCTCGGCTCTGCTGCATCCCGACAGCTCTTCAGATACCTGCACACCTTGTTTACAGCTCCAGGTAACGACAAAGGTAATACCGGAAATGACGTCAGGGTGGGAGGCCGCCAGAAGACTGAAAAGAGCGATCCTGTGTTGCCATAGCGATATGGCTTCTTTCCAGTACCATACCAGGTGTCACTGACGTTCCTTTGACGCTCAGGTTAGAGCTAGTTGCTTTCTCGCTTTAAAATTAAGTAGATTACAGACTCTGGGAAATTTAGTATTTTATTTTTGTGGAATCTGTAGGACTAAAGGATCTTAGTCCTTAGCACTCCAGATATGATTATGCCCCTAGAGATTTTTTTTTCCCCCTAGAGATTATTTTAGTTGATGGGAAAATATGGAAAATGATGAATGAACCTGCTGTAAATAGGGAGGGAGGGTGCAGAGGGGAGGGGGGAAGAGGGGGGAGAACCAAGATACATCATGTATAGGTACAGAATTAATGTAATGAATGTGACCATTGTATGTAGAATGTACCAATACATGTTCTTGGTTTAAAATAAAAAAAATAATAAAAATTAAAAAAAATATGTAGAGATTATTTTAGTTGGACTGACAATAGAGTTTCACAAATTTAGAGACCAAAAGACCTAGGAGAGGGGGCCGGGGATTTAGCTCAGTGGTAGAATGCTTGCGTACCTAGCAAGCACAAGGCCCTGAGTTCCATCCCCAGTACCACTCCCCACCCCCAAAAAGACCTGGGAGAGTATACTGGGTCAATCTGTCGATAGATAAATACATATTAGTCTCTTGTGGCCGGCATGCACCTCAAGTATGTTTGGCTCCTGTCCTTAACGTGGCTATTACAGAATCTAGAATTGAATGTTTATTAAATTACTGTTGACAGTAACAATGATCAAATCATTACAGCATGTATTAGAAGTGAAGGTGGGCCGGGGATTTAGCTCAGTGGTTAGAGTGCTTGCCTCACAAGCACAAGGCCTTGAGTTCAATCCTCAGTACTCCTCCCCCCAAAAAAAGAAAAAACTGAAGGGTCATTGGAATTTGTATATGTTTTGGTTGGAAAAGTAAATTATTAAAGTACTTGAAATTAAATGAGATAGTGTCATATTCTTCTGAAAAAGATGGTACAGTATAGTGCTTTAGTCCTTAGTCAACCTATTCTGGAATTGCCATATGGTTCATGAAAGCAGAAGGGGAATTATGATATGCTTCAATTTTGGGGAAAATTTCCTAACTTCCCATTTTTCGACTCCCATTCCCTTATTAGACTTGAAAGCTCAACTGAGAGTTATGCAAGAGTACCATATAGAACCGGTGATACATTCTTTCAGGAGACTCCAAACTAAGCAGTGTTGTTATGCCCAATTTCCAGCTCTCCAAAGCAATGTGAAAATTCTATAGACGTCCATCTGTTTTTGCTTATCCAACAGAAACCAATTCTTTTTTTTTTTTTTTGCTTTTTTGGTTTGTTTTTTTTGTTTTTTTTGTTTTTTAGTATTGGGGATTGAACCCGGGGCCTTTACAATGATCTACATCCTCAGCCCATTTTTATTTTTAATTTTGAGACAGTGTCTCATTAAGTCACCCGGTTGCCCCAGCTGGGCTTGAACTTGCAGTCCTGCTGCATCAGCCTGTCAGAGTATTGGGATGCCAGGTGTGCACCACCACACTCAGCTCATTCTATCCATTGTTGACTTCCAAGTTGTCTCTACTATGAAAACTTTCCAGTGACGATAAAATATATAACAAGGGGTGATCAAAAAGTAGTTGAATATTTAAATTAAGGAAAATTTAGTACAATAAAAAACACATTGCCTTTAATCTCCCTCAAAATACTCCCCCTAGCTTCAGACACACGTATCGCATCATTCTTGCCACTTTTTTTTTTTTTTTTTTTTTTTTGTGGTGCCGGGGATCGAACTCAGGCCCTTGTGCTTGCAAGGCAAGCACTCTAATCACTGAGCTAAATCCCCAGCCCCTTGCCACTTTCTGAAGCAATTCTGGAGTCATCTTTCATGAGCCTCTTTATGACATGTGATCGAAAACTTAGTGAATGCTGCTGCTACACACCATTCAATGGAAAGAGAGGCTCACAGAAACATTACAGTGTGTCTTCATCACCTTATTCACTGGATCTGTCATCCTACAACATCTGGCTCTTCCCCAGAGTCAAAATGACCATAAAAGATGAATGTTTCAAATTAATTCAGGACACTGAGGGGCCAGGACAGTGCCACTAAAGGCACTCATGAAAGAGGACTTCCAGAACTGCTTCAGAAAGTGGCAAGAACAATGGGGTAAGTGTGGTGGTAGGAAGGGGGTGTATTTTGAAAACAGCAATGTGTCTTTTACTCTAATAAATTTTTTACACTTGATCTTAGCCAAAAGGCCAAGAAGAGATATATAATAAATTTTTTAAATGTAAGCATTCACTGTATTTTTAGATCACACCTCATGCAACTGTTTTCTGCTAACCTACTATGTAAAATTTTCACGCATGCATATAGGAAAATTACATAATTTATAATTCTTTATTACTAAAGATTTATTTACATAATCTTTAAGGTATAATAAAAAATAAATTACAATACAAAAATGCTCTTCAGGAAGGAAGGAGACATTAAACAAGACCATACTACCTTACCTCTTGAGTATTTAGCCAAGACAAAAGTTATAAACTTGCTCAAAAAACTATGAGTTTCTAACTACTACTTTGTTTCACTTAGGGAGCATCATGAAGACATCTGTTTGAAGAAATATCCAGTTGTTGTATTTCCAAGGGTTAAATTATAAAGAAAAAAATAAAATGTGGATTAAAGGTAATGTAGGTTTCAAATCTAATTTTTAGTTTCAAAACTGGGTATTTACAGTTTACTTTTTCAGGCAGTATAAAAGGCAGAATGAGATAGGTATAGAATGAATTTCAGAATCAAGGCTCATGTGTAAATTATACCAATTCTAAAGAAATAATATTTGAAAAAATATCAAGATCCAGCATCTTTAAATATAATCTATTCAAAAATTCCAGTTTGTTAAGAAAAAAAGCGTCAGCAGCTTAATCAATGAAAACTGAAAATATCAGGCTATGAAGATTTATCTTCAACTGAAACTTGTAGATGTTTTCTATCCTTTGAACAAATGCTTAAATTTGGAAACATACTGGGTACATAGACACTTTTGTCAAGTCCTTCATCTTTCCATAGCCCACTTACGAAGTGTATCTGCCAATATAAGGGGGAAAATAGTTTCATTCAGTTGAAGTAGTTTTGGTATATCTTTGCTATGTACCAAATGCTCTCTCCCTTAAGCAAGTGAATTACAACCAAAAAACATAAAGAACAAAATGTAAATAATCTCTTCCAGTTTTCAGAGCTTTGTATAATACTGTACAAAATTATCATCATTTAGAGTTGGTCTTCTTTCACCAGCCCTAAATTTTTTAAGTTGTTCAGAACCCTTCTGTTAAACTGCTTACTGATTCCAGTCTGCAAATGAGCATAGATTTTGCTCTGTTGTTGAAGATAGTTGAATAGAAGGGCAGGACAGGAAGCTGAACAGTCACAGGTCATGAAAGACCTACACTGTTAACTGTTTTTCACAATAAAGAAAAAAGATGACAAGTGATGCCTCCTGAGGTGGCATTTGTCAATATATTAGTGTCTGTGTAACCTTTTGTAGGTACTGTGTGATTTGGACTTGGGCTGTTTTAAATCTTGGATTAACTGACAAAACAAAAACACAAAACCCTATCACCTGGGATCCTGAAAGAACTTCAATAAAATAAGGTGTGTCCCATACTTCAGGAGAGCCATAAAAATCACACTTAACAATTTGTTCTTGGGATTTCCTGTTAATCAGAAAATGAGTGGGAGGCTTAGCTCACCCTTTAATGGAAATGCAAGAAGAGGGGTTGGGGACTTAGCTCAGTGGTTACAGCACTTGCCTAGCAAGCGCAAGGCCCTGAGTTGGATCCCTAGCAACCCCCCACAAAAAAAAAGAAAATGGAAATGTAAGAAGGAAAGAAAGTCAACAACATTAATTTTAGTAGCAAGAGCGATGCTCTAAAAAAACTAACATGTGAAAGGAAATGTCGTGACAGACAGATTGGCCTTTATCTCTTGCATTGGCAATATATGTGTATACAAGTCATACTCCACAGGGGGTGTGTAAGGGCAAAAATGTAGCTTCTTAGTTTATAAAAGCTAATGAGGATTTGAAAACTATTTGTACTCTGAAATTAAATAAAACCTCAATAAGGAACCAAGATACATCATGTATAGGTACAGAATTAATGTAATGAATGTGACCATTGTATGTAGAATGTACCAATACATGTTCTTGGTTTAAAATAAAAAAAAAAAATAAAACCTCAATAAGGAGACTGTGTGAGTCTGCTGGTATCTGCTGAGGGGCACTATGCCACCTGCAGAGGGATGTCGTTTATCTTGGTGGGTACGTTCTGCAGAACTTGTCAGGTCACAACCAAGGAAAAGCTCCCATTAACTCCAAGAAACACTAGAGCTCTTGTTCCTGCAGATCTTCAGCTTCCTACAATACAAAACAAAAATATTAAGTTGATAATATATTTGGGAAAAATACATTAGAGTACCTGACAGTATGAATTACATATATAATAGTCTACTCTCCCATTACTGAAGGAAAATATTTTTATTCTCTCCCAAACTTAATTTGAGTAAAAGAAGGTTCCTGAACCTTATTACAAGGTGCTCAGAGTCAGTGTCCTTTATGCATTGCCACTGCATACCTTGCAGGAGCACCTGGAAGAGCCACAGCCTGCTCACCGCCATGCGTTCTTTGCCTCCTCCCTCCCTTCCCTTATAAACAAAATCAGACCTGTGGAAAAGTGGAGACGGTAGTGTATGGAATTCATCCATCACCTAATTTTGAAAGTTTTTTTTTTTATTACTTTCTTCTTGATTGTTTTTTGGCTGAACTTTTTAAAGCAAATTACTGACAGCCCTGCATACTCCAGTATATTTGGGGGCAGGCAGAGGGAGGATTTTGAGAGACAGAACCCAACCCTTTCACACTGAGATACATCCCCAACCCCTTCTTGTTTTCTTAATTTTGAGATAAGGTCTTGTAAGTTGCCCCCGCTGGGCTCAAATTTGAAATCTTTCTGCCTCAGTCTCCCAGAGTGCCAGAACTGTAAGTATGCACCACCATGCCTGCTCTATGCATTTTTAAAATAAGGTCATTTCCCTATATAATCACAATAACATTATTACACCTAATAGAAACTAACTATAATTACCGAATATTATTCACATTCAATATTTTCATAATCAAGATTTCACTTTTTTTTTTTTTTTTTTTTGTGGTGCCGGGGATTGAACTCAGAGCCTTGTGCTTGCAAGGCAAGCACTCTAATCACTGAGCTAAATCCCCAGCCCCTACTTTTTTTTTTTTTAAAGACTTCACCTTTTTTACATCTAGTTTGTTCAAACTTGTATCCATCTAGTCAGGGATCACACATTGTACTTGACTGTGTGAGTCTCTTAAAGTTTCTTTTGCTGTAAAATAGTCTCCATCCTTATTTTCCATAATCCTGACTTGTTAGAGAATCTACCTGATTTTAAAAAGATAATAACCAATAAATGGTGCTGGAAAAATTGGCGTGCCACATGCCGAAAACTAAAACTAGATACATATCTTTCACCATGTACTAAACTAAAATTGAAGTGGATCAGAGATCTAAACATTAAAACAGAAACACTAAATCTGCTGGAAGATAGAATAGGAAGAACTCTTGAAGACATGGGGTAGGAAAAAAATTTATGAACAAAACTAAGATTGCACAGGAAACAATACAAAGGATCAACGCTTGGGATCACACCCTATTAAAAAGCTTTTGCACAGCAAAAGAAATCACCAACAGAATGGGGTGAAAACCCACAGAGTGGGAAAAAATTTTTGCCAACCATTCCTCAGACAAAGGTCTAACATCTGGAATATATAAAGAACTCAAATCAGAGCCCCCAAATTTAGAGACCCAATCCAAAAATGGGCATCTGAAATGAATAAACATCTCTCAGATGAAGAAATACTAATGTTAAACAAATATATGAAAAAGTGTTCAACATCACTGGTCATTCGAGAGATGCAAATTAAAACAACACTAAGATTCTATCTCACTCCAGAAAGAGCGGCTGTCATCAAGAAATCAACCAATAACAAATGCTGGTAGGGCTGTGGGGAAAAAGGAACCCTCCTCCACCATTGGTGGGAATGTAGGCTGGTCCAACCATTGTGGAAATCAGTGTGGAGATTCCTCAAAAAACTACAACTAAAGGTTCCATTTGACCCAGCTATTCCTCTGTTTGGTATCTTCCCAGAAGAATTAAAAACATTGTACCACAGTGATACATGTACAACCATGTTTATAGCAACCCAGTTTGTAATAGCTAAGTCTTGGAAACAACCCAAATGCCCAACAACTAATGAATGGCTAAAGAAGATGTGGTTTTTCTATACAATGGAGTGTTAACTCTGCCATAAAAAAGATAAGCTTGAGATATTTAAAGGTAAGTGGATGCCCTTTGAGAACATACTCTTACGAGAAATAAATCAGACACATGAGTACATATCAAATTGTTTCTCTGATATGAGAAACCATAAGTGTAAATAAGGACAAAAAAGTATAACAGATACTAAGTAAAAGAAAGATAATACTCAATAGGGAGAAGAATTAGAAAGGGAGGAGGGGGAAAAGAAGGAAAGGACAAAGAAAAGAAAGGGAAAAAGGGAAAAATGTAAATAAGGCTACTATAAATAGGGGAAGGAGGGGGAGTGGGAGGAGGGCAGAAGGGGGAGGAACCAAGATGTATCATGTACAGGTGCAGATTGGCTATGATGAATGTGATCACTATGTATACAATGTACCAATACATGTTCTTGGTGAATAAAAATAAATAAATTAAAAATAAAAATAAAAATATAATAGCCTTGGTAAGAACCCCTTATACCAAGCTTGGTTTTCTCTTTTTACAATACAATCACTTTTCTTCATATTCTATTTTATAAATACTTGCGATCTTTCACTGGAGTGTCAGTCCATAAAAATGTGACTCTTTGCATTAATAATAGTCCATAAAAATTTCCTCTCATTTAGGAAAGCCAAACAGAGTTTTATAAAATAAAGTTATTAATGTCAAGAATGTTATGTTAGGAGTGTAAAATTGAGCTTGTGTGTCTTGATTTACAACCTCCAGAAATTAACTGTGTGGACCTACTTGAGAAAAGAAATCCCTAGCATAGAAAAAAATCATCCTATTTTTTTAAGGCTGACAAACCTGAAAACTGGACAAAGTGACACACTACTAAAACTAAATTCATAGCCCAGTAACTAAGTGAGAGGAGAGCTGAAATCAATTCCAAATAGTACAGGAGATCTGACAGCTAAGCATGGTGGCACATGCCTATAATCCCAATACCCAAGAGGCTAAGACAGGAGGATCTCCAAAAGTTCTGAGCTACATAGTGAGTTCAAGGCAGCCTGGGCTACATAGCAAGACCCTGTCTCAAGAAACCAAAAAAGGGGCCGGGGATTTAGCTCAAGTGGTAGAGCACTTGCCTAGCAAGCACAGGGCCCTGAGTTTGATCCCCAGCACAAAAAAAAAAAAAAAACACCCAAAGAAAGAAAGCAATCTAACAAATATCAGGCATATCTATTGTATCACTCTTAATGCTAGTTTACATACAATTTTTTTAAAAATCACATTTTTTTTTCCATAGAAAAAGATTTATTGGGCTGGGACAGTAGCTCAGCACTAGAGCACTTGCCTAGCACGCAAGTGCCAGGTACCACGTTAGAGCCCCAGTACCACCAATCAATCAACTGATTCCTCTCTGCTTTAATAGCCATCGAGTCTAGCACAAAATACACTCAAAGAAGAAGCATCCTTGGGGCCAAGAGAAGACTTTTATCTCCCTGACCTGTAATTTCATATAGGAAACACCTAAAGACACGTACAGTAATCTGGGAGACCCACTTCCGAGATGGGCCGGACAGGTCAGAAAGCTGAGGAAACCTTACCAGCCAGGGATACTAGTCTGTGTCTTCTAAAGAAATATTTTTTTCTTTGTTGAGCTTTTCCTCTTCATTTCTGTAACAAAGAAACAGAAACCAAATGTCAGGTGAACAAAGCAAGAAGCACAGGAGGGGGGCTGGGGATTTAGCTCAGTGGTTAGAGCGCTTGTCTAGCAAGCACAAGGCCCCAAGTTCAATCCCTGGCACCAAAAAAAAAAAAAAAAAAAAAAAGGACAGGAGGTAAATCCATTCTAGAGAAATGTCAGGTAAAGTATTTTCTTCCCCAAGTTTTAGGAAGAATTACTTTTACCTGAGAGTAGAGCCAAGTTTACAGAGAGCTAACCCATGACTACCACCTGACTGGTCATACTAACTGCTAGTACTCCACATGACCCTGGTATCTGAATGTAGACATTTTTCAGAATGTGAGGGACTACAATTTGAGATCCAGTTTGGGAGCTCCGGAACTTTAAAGCATATGCCTTACTTAACGTTAGTGTCTTACCTCTGATTGCTGCTCCTGCTCAAAAAAGAAAAGTTTGGTGTTGGCCTAGAACTTATCTTTACTAATTATATTTCTATTCAAACCAGACTCTCAGAGGTAAGTTTCTTAGGCTCTTTTAAAAATCAATTATATTCATTTCAGTAAATATGTATTGAGGAAAACAAATAGTGTTGGAACAACTGTTTATCCACATGCAAAAGAATGCATTAGAATTCCTGAGTCAACCATATATACAAATTAACTCAAAACAGATCAAAGAACTAAAACTATAAAACTCTTAGGAAAAAAATATAGGCATAAATCTTCATGATGGCCAGGTGTGGTGGTGCACACCTGTAATCCCCGCACTCAGGAGGCTGAGGCAGGAGGATCACCATGAGTTTGAGGCCAGCCTGGGCTACAGTTAAAGGCCAGCCTGAATTAAGCAGTGGTTTCTTAGATATAACACAAAAGCACTAGCAATAAAAAAAGAAATAGATAAATTGGACTCCATCAAAATTTAAAACCTAGGTGCCTTAAAGGATATTATCAAGAAAATGAAAAGACAACCCACAAAGTGGGAGAAAATAATTGTAAGTCATACATCTGATAAAAAGTAGTATCCAAAATATATAAAGAACTCTTAGAACTAAACAATAAAAAGACAAGTAACCAACCCAATTCTCAGGTGTGTAGACTATCTGAACAGATTTAGCTCCAGATAAGTGTATAAATGGCCATTAAACAATTGGAAAGATACAAATCAAAATACAGTGAAATACCTCTTCATGTCCACTAGATGGCCATAATCAAAAAGACAATAACAAGTGTTGGTGAGGATGTGCAGAAAGAATCCTCATGTATTGCTGATAGAAATGTAAAATGCAGCTTTTTGGGGAAACAGACTGGCAGCTCCTCCAAAAATTAAACAGAGCTACCATATAACTCAGCAATTCCACTGACTTCTAGGGGAACTGAAAACATGTCTATACAAAAACTTGTAGATGAATGTTCATGAGTCATAATGGCCAAAAAGTATTTAAAAACCTAAATGCCCATGAATGGATGAATGGATAAATAGTAAACCCACTGTGGGCAAACCCGCAGTGCAATATTACAAAAACATAAAAAGGAATGCAGTATAAATACATGCTACAATACTGATGAACTTTGACATTATACTAATGAAAGAAGCTCGATATAAAAGGACGCATTGGGGCGGTGCATGCTGGGGATTGAACTCAGGACCTTGCACTTGCTAGGCAAGTGCTCTACCACCGACCCAAACCCCCAGTCCAAAAGGCCATATATTTTATAGGAAATGTCCAGCATAAGCAAACCCTCATAGACAGTACATGGGTAGGTGTTAGAGACTAATGGAAGGGGAGATGGGGAGAGATGGCTAAAGGAAGGGTATGGCCGGCTGCGGTGATGCACACCTCTAATTCCAGCACTTGGAAGGCTGAGGCAGAAGCCCTCAAGTTTGAAGCCAGCCTGAACTGCATAGTGAGACCGTGTCTCAAAAAAAAAAAAAAAAAAAAAAAAAAAGGCGTGAAACTTCTTTAGAGGTGGGTGTTAAAATGTTTCTGGAATGTTAAGATGCTTGTGGAAACTTTGCGAATATTAAGAGTGAGTTTTATGGCATATAAATTTTAGCTGAGTTTTAAAATGCATTTACTGAGCACCTATGATCAGCAGGACAGACTCTGTAACACACTGATTCATAGTCACCCTGCTGACTGCCTAGCCCAGTTGTTCTTACAGCTGTATTTCAGCTGGCTGTGGTCGCGCCCCTGTAGTCCCAGTACTCTGGGAGGCCGAGGCTGGAGGGTCGCATGTTGTACCCCTAGCTGGGCGTGGTGGTGCACACCTGTAATCCTAGCACTTGGCAGGCTGAAGCAGGAGAATTGCCACAAATTCAAGGCCAGCCCAGGTTACATAGCAAGACCTTGTCTCAAAAAACCAAAACAAAACAAGTTTTCAGCCCATCCTAGGCAACTCAGCAAGACCCTGTCTCAAAATAAAAAATTAAAATAGGCTGGAGATAAATGTAGATTAGTGCAAAGACCTGGGATCAATCCCTAATATGGGGGGTATGCATCACTTTAAAAGTAAGGTATAGACTTCTAATTTATAAAAGTAGAAAAATAAACTAATTGTAATATCCAAAAATGAAAAAAAAAGGTGTAGAACTAGGGGTGTAGCTCAGTGTTAGAGTGCTTACCTAGCATGTGCAATGCCCTGGGTCAATCCCCATCTACTCCCCCAAAAAACCTAAAAGGAAAGGATATTTTAGCTGGGCCAGGTGGCACCTGCCTATAAAATCAGCTACTTCGGAGGCTGAGATAGGAGGATCACAAGTTCAAGGCCAACCTGAGCAACTTAGTGAGACCTTGTCTCAAATGAAATCAAACAGACTGTATGTCTGGGGATTTAGCTCGGTGGTAGAGCACTTGCCTAGCAAGCACAAGGCCCTGAGTTCAATCCCTGGCGCACACACACCCCCCCCCAAAAAAGAGAAGTAAAATAAGCTGGAGATATAGTTCAGTGGTAGAGCATTAGCCTAACATGCGCTTAGCATGATCGCTTACCTTATATGTCCTGGTACTTAAATAATAATCAAGGATATTTTAGGAAAGCTTTACATAAGCAGATTTTTATAGCTTCAAATTCCACATAGTTAAGAAATCCTATGATGAAATCTTTTGTAAAATTAAGAAACCTTTTGTAAAGTTACTTTTCACGCCCTAATTCATCTGTCCAGTGAATCACGATTCTTTTACACAGGATTTACTCAACAATTGTTGTGTGTTCAACAATTATTTAGCCCCATGGCAAAATACCAAGTGTCACCATAAGAAAGTATTAGGAGGAGCCTTTCCCATAACCACCCGGCCTTACAGTTTTATCTCCACCACTCTGTGAGCTCTTTCAGCCCATCGCTTTTTCCGGAAATGCTGGAAGAGGACCACCACGACTACGATGATGACCATCAAGGCACACGCAGAGCCAATGGCCAGAGCCAGGAAGTAGATCTCAGAGAACTGCACTGTAAGGAGAAAAGATCAAGTGATCAAGTTGGGATTCTAAAAAGACAAGAAATACGGTGAAACCTAAAGTCATAATAGGCATACATTTATTATTAAATAGAACCTTCCTTTCTCTTCCCTCCGTGTGTAAAATACCATACGACCTTGTGAACCCCAGTAGCAGCAGGAAAGCCACACAGACTACGTTCGTGATTCTAACAGGACTAGTAGCACTTGAGAACTTTGAGATGAAGTGCTGAATTAGAAACGCTGAGGTGGAGCCCCAGCAGTCTGTGTTTTAACACGTCCTGCAGGTGATTATGATGCCCACTAAAGTTTTGGGAACCACTGAGTCAGGTGAACTGCCCAGTGGGGTGACATTATGCTAACCTAACCAAACTCAGTGCCCAGCCCATTTCTCCTGACTGCATCCCACTCCTGACTGTAAGTGTTGTGGTCTTTGTTCTTTGTTCCCTAGAACCACTTTCCAGGTTGTCCTTCCCAGGGGGGCAGACAGCAAAATGCACTAGTTTGGAGCACAGTTTTAGAGCCAAAGATGATTGGGTTTGAGTCCAAAGTTACTCCACTTAGCAACTACATGACTGTGAGCCAGTGACTTAACCTCTATGAGCATGATAAACTGTCGAGATACTTAAAGAATAAACAAAGCCTGCTGTGTAAAGTCCCTGACATGTGGGAAGCACTCAGTAAATGTTAGCTGCCGTGACTGTTCTCTGCCTCCTCGGGTGGTGTGAGGATCAGAGAAGACAGACACGACAAGCATTTGGACAGTGCCTGGCACAGAGCAGGTACTCAGTGAGGGTCTTGAATAAATAAGAGAATGAACAGACCTGTTGTTAGCCTTTTATCAGAGCTGCTTCCTCTTCCTTTCTCCATCTCAAAGCCATTTTTTATAACACATTCCCTAGGTCCCTTTGCTTTTCTGTTTCTTTCCACAACCAGACAAGCCTTTCTCTTTTTACCTAAGGACTCTTCCATCTCTTTCTGAAGTTTTCAGCTCGAAGCCCTAAGCCCTTTCTCTACCCTTTGAATCATCACAAGAGACTGCCCCTCCCTTTCCTGCCCGCTCTCACACTTCCCAAACCCATCTTTCCCGCATAACCTACCAGTCTGCACAACGCTGAGCCGGATCGCCCCTATCAGCCCATCCACGTCAGGTGGGTTTTTCACCTGACAGGTGTATGTCCCATTGTCATCGAACTGCAGTTTCCAGAGGATAATAGAAACATCGTACCGGTCAAGGTTCCCGTCCCAGACCACCCGGTCCTTGAACCGCCCACTCATGGGTTTGAAGGGATCCACATGGTAGTAGAATACCTGGAGAGGAGAAATGGCAAAAGGCTTTCTCACTGGGTACCTGGGCAAGGAGGCAGGAATGGTGGGAGCAGAAGAGAAACAACAGCAAACCTAACTATCCAATTTGCAGCTCTCATATTTCTTGCCTGCCCTTCACCAGCCTCTCAGTTCCATCAGTCTCTCTCCCACAGATGACTTCCCAACTTAACCCTGTGCTTGTTGCTAAGGAAAACAGAGGAAGGGCAAGGAGAAATGGACGGGCTTAATATATTCCTAGCCAAGGGTCCCTAGAAGATGACAGTAATCTACTTACAAACTGTTCAGGGCCCCCATCTCGAGGACGGAAATTCCAAGTCACAGTCAGTGCATCGCCCACGGGGGCATAGCTGGAAAAAGTGCATTTTAGCCGAACGTCTGTCCCATTAACAGCCTCCAGCGCCCCGGAGGTGTAAATTTCCACAGCTGCGATTGGCCAGAGAACTGCAATGAAGGGAAGCAAGCTGAACAGTTAACCGGGCTGTAGTGTGGAGAGAACTGCTGACACATTCAAAATAACACCTGTGTGGAGCCAAGGTGCGCCGCTCTCAAACTTATTTCACCGCATCTTGACCCTCCTATCTCATACGATGACTGACCATACCACACGGTGAACTTTCCTAGTGCTCTTAACTTTCTCCACAGCCTTATGGTACCTACTTCAAACACGTAATAACAAACTGCGAATATGGTCAAATTAAACTGAGAGCACAAATAATAGAATTAAAGCAAATCGTAACACTGATTAGTCATTACGTGTTAAAATTAAGCATTACATATTATGCGTAGAATGATCCCCCAGCAGCTTGGTTTTCCAGAAAGGATCCTCTTCTGTACATTCCGTACTGTTACTAGTTTTCTGCAGAAATGGGTTCCTCAACTCCAGGCAGCTGGTGCCGGCCTGCACCCCCTGAACCTCTCTCTATACCACGTGGCCTGTTGTACCATATTTACATTGGGAATGTGTGTGTTGCGGCGGTTTCAAAACCACACTGGGTCTTTCTCTAATAATCTCCGCTTTGCCGGTGCCGGGGAGAGTCCCAGACAGACCCACACACGCAGAAAACCAAGCGCAAGTCCTGCTAGCAGCGGGGCTGGGAGAGCCGCGCAGACATGGTGTAACCCGAGACCAGAAAGCCCTCTCTGTGCCCGAATCACAGCCGAACACACCTAAACCTGTTTGTCCACAGCAGCCCCCCCCCCCAACAACCCAGTAACGGCGGCTTCAGGACGGTCCCAACTAAAACAAACTGCACTTGGGTCTCAGGCTCCCACGGGAACTGGCGACGCGGGCAGCCGGCCGTCTCGGGGGGACGCAGCGGCCGTCTGGGGGGACGCGGGGCGACCCGCTCTCACCTGTGAGCTGCAAGCCGAGCAGCAGCAGCGCGCGCGGAGGGCCGCGGCCGCACATGAGGGAAGCGCGGCGCTGGCCCCGCCGACCAGACCGGGCAGACGCGGCGCCCCGTCCTCCGCGAGCGCAGCCCGCCGCCCTCACCCCGGGGAGCCGCAGCGCCGCGCCGCGCCGGGCCGGGCAGGGCGGGAGGGGCGGCCGTGACTCACCGCGCGGCCGCGCTCCGGGCGGGAGCGGGAGGTGGGGCCTCGCTCCCCGGCGCCCCCCGCCCCGCCCCGCCCCGCCCCGAGCCGTCCGCGCCCAGGTCTCCAGCGCCGCGCTCGGCTCCTCACTTTCCTGTTCGTCCGACGGCGCCCTGGCCTCCGGAGGCCCGAGGAGGCGGCCCGAGGAGGCGGCGCCGGCCTGCGGAGTCCCGGGCTGCTTGGGGTTTGGCCCAGTCGCCCTTCGACGGGCTTCGGGCTGGCCGGGGGCGGGGGGAACGTCGCAACCCCCTCGCGTGGGTCCCAGAACACCGCCCGGGGCCGCGCTGGCCTCGGACCGATTCCCGGCAGCCCTCCGGCCGAGCGTCCGCATCCCTCCGGGCGCTTTGCTCAGAGTCGTCCTGCGGATACCCTCAATTTTCTGCACCTTTTCTGGCTCGTCGCTTTCCCTGAGAAGACCTAGTGTTTGTTGATCCTGTCCCCCTGAAGCATTTATAGAAGAAGCAGAGCTCACCCCTGCTCACTTGCCCACGCTCTCGGTGCAGTTTGCAAAGCGCTTTCCTGCGTGTTCTTTTGTCTCCACAGCCCCGGTGTAGCAGCCCTTTCCCCGGGGACGACGCAGAGAGCCTCAGGGAGGTAAATGATTTGTCCAAGGTTGCACAACCAGCAGGTGGCAAAACGAACTTTTCTGACTCTCCAGTATTGTGCTCTTTGGACAAATGAGCAGTTGACGTGACTAATCGAGAGGCCTCTCAAGAGAAATGTTTTTATACTTGTTTTGTGCCTCAGATTTTATCTACCAATTTTAGGTTAGCCATTTGTAAGAGAAATCTGAAGAGTTGAGAAATTCAAGTGAGAGAAAAGGGGCACCCTGTCTGGGGAGAAGCACAGAGTAATGAAGCAGTAGTGAGCGGCAGTGGGAGGGGCACAAAGGCTGTGCATGGGTTAGGAAGTAGGCTGGACCAGGGACGCCCGCAAGAATCCCATTGCCCTAAACCCCAGATTAGCAGTCTGTTGAACTCTTAGTGATTCATAGTCTCCTAGTTGAACTCTGGAATAAAGAAGAGGGAGCAAGGAGTAGGCTGAGTGAAAACATATTAGACTGGGTGTGTGGCTCAGTTGTAGAGTGCTTGCCTCACATGCTCAAGGCCCTGGGTTCCACCCAACACTGAGGAAACAGAGGAAGAAAGAAAGAAAAGGAAAACATCATAAAAAGAGAAGTCACGTGTAATGGTGCATGTCTGCAATCCCAGCACTTTGGGAGGCTGAGACAGGAGGATCCTAATTCTAGCTCAGCTAGGCAATTTAGCAAGACCTTGACTCAGAATAAAAAATAAGCGGGGAATGGAAGGGAGGGACAAGAAAAAAAAAAGAGAGAAAGAGAATAGAAGGGAAAAATGGGAACAAAGCTTTTGTAAATAAGGAGGGGAAGAGGGGTTGAAGGGAAGGCAGGGAAATGAGAAAAAAGAAGCAGCAAGATATGTACATGTACAAACGCCCTATGATGAATGTTACCATTATGTATGTCTAAAATGTACCACTAAAATAAAATCTTTTAAAAAAGAGTAAAGAATAAAAGGAGCCAGGTGTGACGGCTCACGCCTGTAATCCTAGTACTCAGGAGGCTGAGGCAAGAGGATTGCTGCGAGTTCAAGGCCAGCCTGGGCTACATAGTGAGTTGACGGACACCCTGAACTACATAGCAAGACCCTATCTCAAAAAAAACCAAAATAAAGTAAAATAAAATAAAAGTAAATAAAAGTAAAAATAAAAGTGGGCTGCAGATGTAGCTCAGTGTGAAGGCCCTGGCTTCAATCCTCAGTATAGCAAAAACAAAAGAGAAAATTCCACTGAAAGAGAGGCAAATTATAGAAATTTAAAAAAAAAAAGAATAAGAAAAGCAAAACCCAGCAGAAACATGATGCAAGCCTGGAGCCAAAGCAGACGGAACAAAAATCCATTCTGTTAGAACTGAGCACCTCAGTGGCTCCCTCAAATGGAGATCAGCTCCGTGCTAGCACGAATGTGTTAATGTGAAGGTGTTTCTGAGAACGCCTTCTGTCTGGCTCCTTTGTCAGCTTCTAGGTCATTCTAAGCAACCTAGACTCAGAACGTTGGGATGTTGGGGAACCTTCAACATGGTGTTCAGAAAGATTCGGCCTTTCTGGTATTTGGGTCAGAAGAGGTCAGCTCCAAGAGCCTGAAAGAAAAAGAGTTAAAGGAAACTTAATCTTTTTGATTGGCTTTCAATTTTGCAGGGAAATGCAACCCTAGAGGAAGGAGAGTGGAGCCTGGGGTTTTGAAGTCTGCAGCAAATTGCAAAATTTGGTGAGAGGTAGAGTTACCAAAGAGCTCAGGGACACAGTAACCCACAGCAGGAGAGGAATCAGAGCAGGACAAGCTGAACAGACTGCCCGTTGTGGGGCAGAAGAATCCCTCCCCGTAGCCAGCCTCCCTGGGAGCTGGCTGCCAGCCCTACGAGGAGAGGCAGAGCCGCCCATATCCCATTCCTCACAGAGGTCAAGTTCCTGGCTCTGTGCTCAGCTACACCCAGTTCCTTCCAGTTAGCAGGAGAGGCTCCGAGTCACCTGTTCCCCTCCCTGGTTGAGGAAGGAGGCTGAGGGCTGAACTGGTTAAGCAAAAATGCTAAATAAAAAGGATAATTGTCTCTCAGAATTCCCCGGATGTCAGGCAGCAGGACTTTGATCAACACTGAGAGGTATCTGCTGTGAATGCAGCGCAGTGGTAGAGTACTGGCTTAGCGTGCCCAAAGCCTTGTGTTCAATTCCCAGCACTACAAAAAAACAAAACAAAATTGGAGCTATCTACATACAGTCTAAGTATTAGTTGGTATCTAGGCAAATGAGAGAAAAGAAAGAGGAGTTTAATCACAGATTCAAAAGAAGGAAAGTAGGACCCGAAGTGTGGTTCAGTTCAATCCCAGCACTATAAGAGAAGGAAAAGGGGGAGGAATGGAGAGGGGAAGAGCTAGAGAAGAAGAGGAGGAGGAGGAGGGACATTTTCACAGATACAAGATTTTTGTTTTGTTTTGTTTGTTTGTTTGTTTTGGTTATTTTTTGAGACAGGGTCTAGCTATGAGTTCAGGCTGGCCTTGAACTCACTATGTAGCCTAGGCTGGCCTTGAACTTGCGGTGACCCTCCTGTTTCAACCTCCCAATGCTGGGATTGCAGGTATGCACCACTATGCCCAGCTATCACTTTTTCCTTGAAAATTTCCAGAGAAAATTTCTGATTATCATTAAAATTTGTGACATACCCATAGTTTTAAAAGTACTTCATCTGCATTTGGGGATTTAACTCAGTGGTGGAGTGCTTGCCTAGCAAGCACAACGCCCTGAGTTTGATCCCCAGCAGCGCCCCCAAAAAAAGACTGCTTTATTTTTCATTTCTATAATTTACCTCTCTTTTGGCGGAAATTTCTCTTTTCCTTTTTGTGTTTTTTTTGGGGGGGTTGGTGCTCTCGCTAGGCAAGTGCTCTACCACTTACACAAAATCCCAAACCCTCAATGATTTAGCTTTCAGTGTGATTTAAGTACAGCATTTGTTGACTCAAAAGTTGCTACTGTCTGTATGCCCTATTAAGAAAAAAATCTCTTTAACTACTTTCTATAAGCTGAGCTAAACGGACAAAATAGAATAAGGTATTTCGGCCTGGAAGGAAATAATAGTCTAAAGAAGAAGGGAAGAAGTAATATGTATGTAAACAAATATTTACCGTATTTGTGACTTTTTTGGGAGAGTGCTAGGAATCAAACTCAAGGCTTTGCACTTGCTGGGAAAGCGCTCTACCACTGAGCTAAATCCCCAACCCTTATTTGTGACTTTTGAATTTGATCCTTAAAGGATAAATAGGAATTCTGGAAAGACAGGGGAGAAACAGAGACCTTCCTGTTGGGACAAATGGATGAGGATGTGACATCATGGGGACCGGCAGCAACCCCACAGGGAGAAGCAAGAGGCAGGTGAGGAGCGGGACGCACTTGGACAGGCCCTCGCTAGCCACTGAGGAGGGAGGACTTGGTCCTGACAAATACCCAGGTTGAGAGTGGCCGATACATGATCCGATGGCTCACCAGAGAGGGCGTGTGTCCCTGCTCTGTGCATTGCTTTTTCCCCTGTATCCATTGTGATTCCCTTCATAGTAAACCAGTAAACATGGGAGAGTGTGTGTGTGTGTGTGTGTGTGTTTGTGTGTGTGTGTCCCAAGAAGGATCTCCATCGAGTGGAATTACTTTGCTATGTCCCAGAACCCTTAAAAAGAAAAATAGAGGAAGAGGGGGAGAAAGGACGCCTTGAGACATCAACCACCACTTACTTCCCTGGCTTTCTCATGAGCCCTTGGCCAAAGAGCCAGCGTAAAAAATCCAGAGTGAGTACCAGTTTCAGAAGACTCAGGGACTCCCGACTTCCCTAACTCACAGCTCCAATCAGAGCACCCTTTCCCAAAATGTTCTCTGCTTTAGAGAGCTTGTTAAAGATGAGAGAGGCCGTTAGGATGGCAGAGTCCTGGCTGGGCCTGAAAGAATAGGTGCATGCCTTTGGTGCTCCTTGCACCTCGGCTTTCCTGGATATGTCCCAGAGTAGGTCCGGCTCTGAGCCTGGGCTCCAGGAGGAAGAGTTCACAGGAGCCCTGGGAGGAGCCCTCTCCCGCCTGCCCTGGGGGCAGACGAGCCCACCTCTCTGTAACCCTAGCTCAGGCGCTCTCCTAATTACAGAGAAGATCTATCAGGCCTTGTTAAGCAGCCCAGGGAAGAGACACTGCAATCTAACCCTTCACTCGCTCTCCAGGGAAGCTATGTAGATTGTACAGGCTGGACAGAGGGGACATCTCTGAAGATTACTTTGAAGAATCTACCAGAGGGTAAAGGGATCTTTTTTATGAAAAAATAAAATTTCATAACCAAATAATAATAGCAATAGTTATTACACTGTGTGTTGTTATCTTCAAAGTAGTTACTCAGGGTACAAGACATAAATCAAAAGGATTCTTAAAAAGAGAAGCAGCCAGAAGTGGTGGCACACGCCTGTAATCCCAGCACTCATGAGGCTGAGGCAGGAGGATCACTGCAAATTTGAGGCCTTCCTGGGCTACATAGTGAGTTTGAGCCAGCTTGAACTACATAGCAAGACCCTGTCTCAAAAAACTAGAAAGAAAGAAAGGAAGGAAGGAAGGAAGGAAGGAAAGAAAGAGACATAACACAAAACTTTCTTTTCAACAAACTAACAGGGATCTTGATAGACTCAGTTGTCTATCTCCCTGAAAACCATACATACCCCATCTAAATGATGGGGAACATCACATGTAAATAGGAATAATAACACCTGCCCCAGAGGTTGGCTATAAGTATAAGATGAAACACTATTTGAGTAAAGTTCTGTATACTCAGTGCCCACCGGAAATGCTCAGAAAATTTTAGTTGTTTGTGGTTATACTTAGTGAAGATGTTGAAAATTTGTTCCTGTGACCCTTTGGGGGAAAGGTCTGGCATCTTTTTTTTTTCTTTTTTTCTTTTTTATGAGACAGGGTCTCGCCATGTAGTTTAGGCTGAACTTGAACTTACTATGCTGCCCAGGCTGGTCTCAAACTCACGCCGATCCTCCTGCCTCTACTCCTTGAGGGCTGGAATTACAGGCATGCGCCACCACACCTGAATTGGCGTTCTCTTACATAGTAAACATGCAGCTAGCAATGCCCCTCCAGCACATTTACTCAAAAGAAATGAAATCATATATCCACAAAGAGATTTCCAGGAAAATATTCATAGAAATTTTATTCATAAGAGCCCAAAACTGGAAACATCCCAGAGGCCCATCAACAGAAGAATGGATAAATGTGCTGTAGAATTTTCATGCAATGAATTCTACTCAGCAACAGAAAAGAACAAATTTTTTATATATACGGCCTTGTGAGTAATTCTCACAAATATGTAGAACAAAATTAACCAGACACAAAATAACACATATTCTTTGATCATCATAAAAAAAGAGTTAAGAGCAGGAATCGACTGGAGGAGCATCAGGGAACTTTCTAGAGTAGTATTCATGTTCTGCATCTTAACAGGAGTTTGGGTTACACACCCTTATCCATTTGTCGAAACTCTTTGAATGGTATACATTTAAGATTTACTCGGATAGTTCCATGTAAATTTTACTTTAATATTTTCAGAAGAACTGTAAACACATACTTTCTCATCAGTATCCAGGGGGAATCATCCTGATTCCTGCAATTTAGTTTTAAAATACACCCAAAGAAAATAAGAAGGATGGATGGATGGACAGATGAATAGATGAGTGGACAGACATGTGATAAAGCAAGTACAGTAAAATGTTATTTGAAGAACATAGGTGGGATACATAGGTATTCGTAGTAAAATTCTTACTACTTTTTTGCATTTTTGAAATTTTTCATAATCAAATGTTGAGGGGAGGGGTTGGGGATTCAGTTCAAGTGGCAGAGCACTTGCCTAGCAAGCACAAGGCCTGGGTTCGATCCCCAACACCCCCCCAAAAATGTTGAGTGACTCTCCTTCATTCACCAAGTTTCTTTTTTTTTTTTTTTTTTTGCAGTGCTAGTAATCGAATTCAGGGCCTAGCACTCTACTACTGAGCTAATCCCCAACCCCTGAAATGCTTTAGATGTATTATTTTACATCATTCTGATTGGAATAATGGTAGTTTTAACAAATAAAAATTACCATTAAACACTTGCGAAGCTGAGACAGGAGAATTGCCACAAGTTTAAGGCCAGCCTGGACTACACAGTGAATTCAAGATTAGCCTGGACTGTACAGCGAGACCTTGTCTCAAAAAACTAAAGAAAAGAAAGAAAAAAAAATTACCATTACTAAGCGAAAATTACAATTTACCAAATGTTCACTCTGTGCCCAGCATTGTGGTAGGCATGGTATGTACATATTATTTCTGATCTCCATAACTCTGAGATAAGCAAATATCCTCATTTTATAGATGAGGAAATTGAGGCCCAGAGACATTTAATCATTCTAAAATCTGCTGATCCCCTTTACCAGATATTGTGCTAGGTGCTGGACAGTGAATCAGTTTTTGCTCTCAAATTCCTAACTGTGTGTGGAGAAACAGTCAAATGAATGTGACTATAATACAATGTGACAAATAAGTTGCCATGAGAGAAGCACAGAAGAGGGGTCTTTAAGCCAGTCTCAGAGGCTTCCCGGAAGTGTAAACATCTTCGGAACTATGGGGCCTGGGCTCAGAAGAACGTAAGCATGAATCAATTCATTTGTTCATTCATTCATTCATTCATTCATTTAACAAGTAAGTCTTGAGCACAATGCTATGTCAGGCATTTTCTTAGGCACAAGGAATACAGCAGTAAACAAAGGAACCAGGAGTGGTCAGGAAAGGCCTCTCTGATTAGTTGATAATTAAGCAATTTTGTGACAATGTCGTGGGTATATAATACACTCGTTCATTATATTTCAGATGATGAATTATTAATTTTAATTTTATGAGTTTTGTTATATTAAACAATGAATACTTAACAGGAAAAACTATCAAAAAATAAAGTATTGAATTTTTTATATTTATTGAGTGTTTATAAAAAGGAATCAAAATTTTCAACATTGACTGTTTTTTGGTATACAAATTCTAAAAAAAAAAAACAACAGAAATAAATTCCTACATGAACTACAATGAAATTACCAATAGAAGCCGGGCATGGTGGCACACCCCTGTCATCCCAGCACTCGGGAGACAGAGGCAGGAGGATTGCCATGAGTTCAAGGCCAGCCTGGGCTACATAGTGAGCTCAAGTCCAGCCTGCTCTACACAGGGAGACCTTGTCTCAAAAAAAAAAACAAAAAACAAAAAAAAAAAGAAAAGAAAAGAAAGAAAAAGAAAACAAAATATCGCAACCCACCCAAGAAAAAAAAAAGAAAATACCAACAAAACTCCACAACAGAAATAATCTTCACTTCAGTTGTCACACCTAAGGCCGTCTTTACATATGACAACACCACGTTCCATACACACGTATTGCTTACGCTGACAGCAAGTGTGTTTTGCTTTCCTGGTCTTTTTGTAGGACAAACTCCACATCTCACTGGTCTTGCTGTTTTGTTAGGAGGTTCTCATTATATTACACAATATGTAGTGAGCAGGATCATAAAATATCAGTAAAATAAAGCATTAGATTTTTTATATGTATTGCATGTTTAGGATAAACATGAACACTTTCACGTCAGCTGTGTACTTGCTTACAAAACCTAGAAGGTAACATCAGAAAAAATTCCTGTGTGAACTGCAATGAAAATACAAACAAAGGTCTACCACAAAAATAATCTTTGCTTCAATATCACCCCCGAAGGAGTCTTCACACATGAGAACGGCATGTTCCATCCACGAGTATCACTTACGCTGATACTGTCCTGTCTTTGTTTTCTTATCACTTTTTGCAGGGCACAGTTGACACTTTTCTGTTTTTCCTGTTGCCATAGTGGGTCTTTGTGATGCTGGGCCTGCCTCTTCCCCGTCAGCTCACCAGCATGACCCATAATTTTTTTGCATAGTTTTCTTGTGCATTTGTTATTTTCTTTGTAAATTATCAAACTATCCCACACATGTTTAGAATCAAGTAAAACACATACACATACACACACACACTCACACAAAGGACCCAGCAAAACACAACTATTGGCCAATGTTTTGTGTTTCAAGTGATATCATAGTTGCTGTATAACTCATCAACATATCTATTCCCCCTTCGGTTTTGCTGTAGAAAGTTACCATCTCAGGCTTCAGTTTTGTGGAGGTTTCCCTGTCAATATTTCCATCGTGGTGCAATGTTGACACACTGACATCAGCAGTACCAGTTTGTGTTTCTTTGCCAGATATGAGACCAAAGTTACATTTCTGAAATCCAAAGATTGTACTTTACAATTCTCTGCTTTGAAATTGCAACAGTGGGGCTGGGCATTTAGCTCAGTGGTTAGAGTGCTTGCCTAACAAGCATAAGGCCTTGAGTTCAATCCCCAGCACACACACACACACACACACACACACACACACACACACACACACAAAATTTGAAATTACAATATTTCATTAGGAATTTCAGCTTTGTTCTTGTGTACAGTTCCGCTGCTGGTCAACTTGTGCTCTGTTAGCAAATGTAACATCAATTGGAAACTGGTAAACCAACTGTCAAATGTCACATTCCAGTTAGTTTGAGAGATGGGAGCAACAAGCCTGTTCACAACATCATTCAGGTTATTCCTATATGATTAAGGCCCTGGTGGCTGAGTTCCAGGATAAACTTCTAAATTAAAAGCATAATGTCTTCATGTCTACAAGGGCATAAATTTTTCTGCCACATTTTGAATGCTTTTTTTGGCATATACAGCCTAAAGCTACAGCAACTGCGAAATGCTGCTAGGTGTTTGTAAATAGTCATGTATTTCTTGACAATTCCCACAAATTGTTTAGAAGCAGTCAGGGATTATCATTTCTTTTTTTTTCTTGGTGGGTGCTTTAGTCATCAGAGCTCAGGCAATTTTGAAAGAAACCAAATCTCCTCAGTGTCTCTTCCATTCTACAAACCTCAAACCCACATCCATAAGTCCTTCTCATCCATAAGTCTTTTACATTCCTGCAATTTTAGCAAGATAAAGACATGCTAAAAGTACAGTAAATCTATGAATGCTTTCAGTTCAGCTTGTGAGGTGTCATAATAAATGCATTTTGTTGTTGTTGCTTTGGTTTTTTTTTTTTTCATTTTCTTTTTTTTTTTTTTTTTTTTTTTTTTTTTTTTTTTTTTTTTTTTTTTTGGTGCTGGGAATTGAACTCAGGGCCTTGTGCTACTGAATCCCTACCCCTGCTTTGGTTTTTTGAGACAGGGTCTCACTATGTAGTTCAGTCTGGCCTTGAACTCACTGTGTAACCCAGGTTGGCCTCAGATTTGCAGCAATCCTCCTGCCTCAGCCTCCCAAGGATTGGGATTGCATATATGTGCTACCACACCTGGCTTAAACACATTTTCGAGTATGGCCATCGGTGCATACAGAACATTTTACCCCATCGTATCCCATTGTTTGTGTATTTCACAACATCTCGTGTCATTTCATCTGTGACAATGTCCAACGCTGAATGGCAGTGCTGGCATTCCATCCAATAGGTTTCGCCCCAGCCAAGATCCTCACTATATTTTCAGACGTAGTTCTAACATTGCATTGTTCCATTTGGTTGTGTGACCATTTTGTACTATTTTGACTAGTCAAATATGTATTAACACTGCTGTTTTCTTTGTCATCTGAATCAGGAGGTCATTCTCTGTGTCTCTCTGTATAAGTCAATTCTTGCTCCGTTTCACTGTCACAGGAACTTTGGCTCACGCGGCCAAAGTCAAATCCTAAATGTACACCTCTTGCTACTTTGGAGCTCCTGTACACACCTTGCCTTCATCTTGCAAGTGGATGAATGCACAAATGGGTTCCTGCTTTCCCCACACTCAAATGGGTTCCTGCACACCCACATTCTAGTATAGTACACTGCAAGTGTGCATAAGATTGATAAGTGTGGGTGTATTTTACCCACTATAATGCACACCCGAAACCTGTTACATGGAGTATAATGAGAGTACAAATCCCAGTTGAAGAGTTTTGCACAGGTGCACACACCTTGCTCTTTGTCTTACCAAGTGGGTAAACACAAAGATTGCTCCCTGTATCCCCCAGGTGCAGCTACTGAGACACTCAGCTGACTGCTGAAATGCTAAAGTACAAATTTATAGTAGAAAAGTATGTGATAGATTTTTATTCCCACTGTCATGCCCTGAGTATTAAGAAAAATCCAGATGAAGCGAGGAGGAAGAGTATTCCAGGCAGAGGAAGTAGGAAGCACAAAAGGCCTGAAGTGGGAGCATGCTTAGAATGTTTGGAGAAAATCCAGGAGGCCACTCTGGCTGAAGTAGAGTAAAAAAGGCAGTGACCAGAAAGTGAGAACAGAAGACACAAGGAAAATCAGACCACACATAGCTTTGTGGGCTTCATAAAGAAGTTTGTCTTCATCCAGCACAGCCATGAAAAGGTCATGAAAGGCAACCCACAGAGTGGTGGAAATATTTACAAATCATATTTCTGCTAAAAGATTACTATCCAGAACATATGAAGAACTCCTACAACTCAACAACAACAGCAATTATACCCAATTTAAAAATGGTCAAAGGACTTGAATAGACATTTCTCCAAAGAAGATACAAACAGGCAATAAGCACAGGAAAAGATTTCAACACTATTAATCATTAGGGAAATACAAACCAAAACCACAAATAAAGATCACACCTATTAGGATGACTTTATAAAAAATTAAAAAACAGGCAGTAACAATTGGTAAGAATGGGGTCAGGTGTGATGGCACACACCTGTAATTCCAGCACACAGGAGGCTGAGGCAGGAGGATCACTATAAGTTCAAGGCCAGCATGGGCTGCAAAGACAGCCTGAATTACATAGCGAGACCCTGTCTCAAAAAAGCCAAAAAAAAAAAAAAAAGGGGAGAAAATTGGACTCTTTGTACACTGTTGGGGGGAATGTAAAATGAGTGCAGCCTCTATAAAAGCAGTTTGCAGTATGTCAAACATTAAACATAGATATGTTGTAAAAATTCTACTTCTCAATATATGCACACAAAAACTGAAAGCAAAAATTCAACACATTTTTTTTGTACACCCATGTTCCTAGCAGCATTAGTCACAATAGCCAAAAGGTGGAAACAACTCAAATATCCATCAGAGTATGAATGGATAAACAAAATGTGGCAGACACGGACAATGTAATATGTTCATCCTTAGAAAGGAATGAAAGTTCGACCCATGCTTCAGTGCGGGTAAACCTTGGAAACGCAACGCCAAGTGAGATAAGTCAGCCACTGAAGGACAAAACCTTTATGTCTGATTCCACTTAAGTGGGACACCAAGAACAGTCAAATTCATAGAGACAGAAAATAGAACGGGGATGCCAGAGGCTAGGGGAAAGGGAAAAGAGTTAGTGCTTAGCGGGTATAGAGTTTCAGTTTTGAAATATGAAAAGTTCTGGAGAAGTATGGTAATGATGGTTGTTCAACCTCAAAACAGAGTAAAATTATCAAACTTGTGTATAAAATGATGGCTCTGACTGTCATGTGGGTCTCTGAGTTTGTGTCTCTTCAGCTGTTCCATGAAGCAAATGAAAGCTTTCATCATCGAGTGGTTCTAAGGATTTAAGAAGATAAATAAATCAGATAAATCACTCAACAGCACATAACGCGACCTATTCTTGCAATTATTTTTGTGTGAAATTCCAAAGACATATACAGGTAGGCAGCGGGAGGCAGGCACTGGAGAAGCACTCCCGGATGGGAAAGAGAGTGGGTACAAAGCCCAGGAGAGAAGAGAAAGCATGACCTTTCCGGCCAAAAAAAAAAAAAATCAAATGTGGATGGACAGAATACAGAACAAAGGAGAGTAAATGATAGGAGATGAGGCTGGAGATCTAATTGGGGTTAGACTTTACAAGGCCTCTGATAAGGGTTCAGGGTTTATCATAAAGGCAGTGAGGATATACTGAAAATGTTTACGCAAAAAGTGACTTGATCGGATTCGTGCAGTTAAAAGTGGTCACTGAATGTGGTGTTGAGAAAGACTCGAGAGAAGAGCAAGGTGAGGCACAAGGCTGCATCCAGGAAGAGCAGTCCAGCAGGCAGGACGGTGCGACCTGAGCCGGAACAGGGAAGCTAAGGGAGGCAGGACGTCAGGGAGACAGATCGGAAGGGGGTTGGCATGATAGAAATGGGAGGGACAACAAATACTGAAGGGTATTTCCCCAGTTTCTGGCAAAGGTAAATGGGTGGGAAGTGGCCGCCTTTCTCCGAAATAGAGAAGCTGAGGACTTGATGCATGAGAGGTCCCCGCGGAGCCAAGCAGAGCTGTTCAAAGGAGGTTCACAGGAGGCCATTGTCTTGCACCAGCCTCCTGCTATAGGCCCCTGCAGACCAGACCACACCACCATGGAGTCATTCCCAAGAGTGCCGTGTAATCCACCTTTACTCTGAAACAGGCCAGGTTTTAAAAAAAACGACCACAGGAGATTCGCAGCAACCAATCAAAGGGGATGTGGTTGACAGAGCCAGCACAGAGGAAGTCCCCCCTGTTCTAACCCTGTAAAGAAGGCACCACTGAAATTACCAATATTCTTTTGGTTCCATTTTTACTTTCTTCAGCTCTTTTCTGCCTGTAAAGTTGATCTCCCCTCCCTCATATATGGAAACTGAAAAAAGTTGACTTCAGTGTAGAATTTTGATCACCTTTGGCAAAGGCTGGGGAGGGGAGTTGGCAGGATAAAGGCAGGCTGGACTGGACTGGTGCACACTGTATACAGACCCTGGAAGGCGACACTGAAACCCATTGATATGTACAATTAATACATGTTAATCTAAGATAAGGTACAAACAATTACCCTATTTTATCAACTGCCAGATTCTAGAATCTCGAATAAAAGTTAATTAGGTCTTCAAACTAATTATGTGATCATTTTGTCTTTTGACAGCGCTCAGCAGGATGTATGGATCTGGGCAGTGAAGACAGCTGTGAGCTGGAGATGCCGGTCTGAAGTCTTTAACCCCTCTAGAAGGTAATTGTGGAAATGACCAGAGTGGGAAAGGTGAGGTCCCAGGACAGAATCTAGAGGCTGCCCAATTTTGAAGGGATAAGAAGAGGAGACAGCTCAATAGAGTGAATAATTGCATCCAGAATAAAGGGAGGGGAAAGAAAATTACTTAACAAGAGAGCAGGGTCATGGAAAGCAGGGGTAGGAGTATTTCAAAAAACTAGCGAATATACAAAATGTCCAGTCCTGCTGAGATTCAAGTCAAATAAGCATAGAAGCGTCCAGGAGATTTTGAAACCAGTGAACTTTCCAAAAGAAGTTTCACCAGAAAAGCCATGAAGCCAGGCTGTCTCATAGGAGATGAGGGTGCTGGTTGCTGAAGAGAGTTTCCTCTTCCAAGGATGGACTTTACAACAGAGAGCAGAGAGGGAGGTAGTTGGAAGGGGGAATGGGTGGGAAGAGTTTTGTTTGTTTGGTTTGGGACCATTCTGGCTCACATGTATTATTTCACTGTAATAACTGTAGTGTCCCTTTCACAGTCTAGGGAAAGATAATTTGGAAGATAATTCATGCATTCAGTGGAGATGGAGGGGAACTCTAGGATGGACACAGATAGCACTAACTTTGAAGACAAAGGTTTGGAACAGAGAGGTGAAGTTTTTGGGGTGTTTTGTTCTGGTTTGGTGTTTAGGGGTTTTTTTAGGGGGGGTGTAGAGGTATTTTTTTTCGTCCTCCACAAAGGAGTTCTCATATAATTGTTTCTGTTTATATTGTAAAATAGGGAAGAAAGGTCACTGTCTCAGAGTGAGGGAAGGAGACAGGAGACCAGAAGTCTTGAGGCGAAAGAGCTGACACAGCTGTTGACAAGGAAAAAGGAAACTGACCAACGTCTATGGCCTGGTGAACGAGAAGCATAACCAAAACTACATAGCTGTGATGCAGTCCAATTCAAAACCAGGCCAGACTTGCAAGTCAACCCCAGAGTCAACTTTGTTCTTCCAACACCACCAGTCTCCTCGTTAGAATTTACTAATTGTGTCCGCAGGTGGCCTGCCCTGGAAACTGCAGGCCACTATTTGACCAGCCAGGCCTGCCTTCCCTCCCTGCCACTATCACTGCTCCAAATCAGGAAGACTCGAGGCAAAAGTAAGTGCAATAAATGCTAGGCATTCTCTTCTCTACATCTCTCCACAAAGAAAAGGTTTGATGAAAAAGTACTTGGAAATTTTGTCTAAAGTGAGTCTTCGATTTTGCCAAAATCCCATCAGTTTTTTCTTTCCTCTTTCTATTGCTCTTTTTTTTTTTAATTGTTTTTTCTATTGCTCTTTTTCTAAATAGGTTTTTGGGGGGTTTTTTGGTGGTGGTTGTTGTTGTTGTTTTTGAGACAGGCTCTTGCTACGCAGTTTAGGCTGGCCTTGAACTCACTATGTAACCCAGGCTGGCCTGGAACCTGAGGCACTCCTTCTGCGTCAGCCTCCCAGGTGCTGGGATTACAGGCGTGCACCACCACGCCCGGCTTTTTAAATAGTTTTGAGCAACTACCTGGTGTCAAGCACCGTCTTCAAGAATTCAGTGGTAGACTAAATGATAAGATTTTAGCCTCAAGGAGCTTCCAAACTGAAAAAAATTTGTCATATTTCCAGGTGATGTGCATAATAAAGTACATACCAGTAATGGCACAAGAAAGATGAACTCAGTCTGACAGCAAAGGTTTCACTGAAAAATGTAAATCCACATAAATCCTGAAAATCGAAGATCAGCTGACAAAAGATCAAGTGCTGTGCCAAAGCCTCGGGTCAGGGACAAGCAGCCCGGCCTGCGCAGGAACTCTGGGTCACGTGCTAGCACACGAGGGCAGCGAGAGCTTCCTGTGAATCTTCCCACCTGCCCGGCCTGGGGATGGAGCCCAGAGCCCAGCACACACTAGTCCGGGACCCTGCCACTGAGCTACCCCCCCAACCTGTCTTCACAGCTGTACCTCTCACACCACCCCTAGAAAGTACTGATAGCCCCACTTCACAAGTGAGGAAAACGGGACAAGAACATTTGGTGACTTGCCCAAGATCACATAGCCAGGAAGGAGGATGGCTGGGCTTCCACTCCGAACCCCCCAGGACTTCTTCTGCAAAATAAGCACAAGATGTAAAAGCCAGGACGGTAGGAAAGCCGTGGAAGGCGACGGTCTCCTGTCTCCATTGTTTTCAAGGGTTTTTCCTGAAATTCTAATCAGTTCAGGGAAAGTCTAACGAGTCTTGGAGATTTAAAAGAAGAGCATCGTCAGTAGTGCTGAAGAGGCTTTACTTTTCTTCTAAACATAACAGACATTATTATGGTATCTTGCATACACATAAGGATTGAAGCATAGGTAAGCAAAAGTGGTTGCTCAAAGCTCTCCCTGAATCAGAACAGAAAGAGGGGTGGAGGACAAGCTGTTGGTTAATTAAAAGACGTAATCTCCACAAGGTGGAAAATCTCCACTTTTTCCAACACCATCAAGCCTCTTGCTCCATAAACATCTCTGAGGCAGCACGCTTGCCTTTGAAAACACACATCGGCGCTTGGAGGAACGCTGAACAGGTAATTAGCCTGCTCCCAGACTGTCTGCGAGCGGGTGGGAGCTTACTAAAGCATGCGGCAAGATCAGACTTGCAGCCTCGTCAGCAGTTCTGTTTGCCGCAGCCTCACGTCTGCAGCCGTCTGTTGGGACCTCTGATTTACTGGAATTGTTCTTCTTCCTGTTCTGTACTCTTCTCACGCCCAGGAGTCATCTCAGTGCCACAAAGCAGGTGCAGCGTCACACCAGGCTGACATCACAGAAAGGAGAATGTGGAATCTGTCACTCAGGCAGTAGGAAGGGAGGCTTGTTCCCTGGGGTAAAGGGGGACAAGAAGAGACCAAAGAATCAAGGGACGCTTTCTCAGAATTTCCGAAACTTTGGAGACTTGGCCCCCCAACATCCCCTGAATTGGCATCAGGACAAACACCACTCTTCACAGTATTAGTAGGTATTGAATGAAAAGAAAGAAAGAAAGAAAGAAAAGATTTCCCACTCAAGAGGAAATGCTAGGTCAAACAAAATAAAACAGTTTTGTTTGGTTGGCAGCTAAGTACTTCTCAGGGCCTTTGGTGTGCTAAAGTGGAACCGGTTTTTTTACATCTTACTTACTAATCTTTCCAGAACTTTCTGATCACTGAGAAAACTTGGGACAATACATCCCAAAACATAGTCTGCAGATTACCCAGGAGATGTCACTGGTCCTCAAGGAGATAAATATAAAAGCCGAGAGTAAGTATTTAAAGTTATTATAAATAATTTGACCTTGCAAGAACTTCCAAAGCCATGATCAGAGGACTCACCGGACAGGGCACCGAAGAGCGTGGGTGTCGCAGATCACACGGCAGGAGCCGCAGGGTGTGTGAGCCTTGCCCCAGCCACAGACCTGTGCCCCGCATATCAGTGTGCTGTGCCGTGGACCGCAAACAGCTGCGTCCCATGCTTGAGTGTACTAAACCCCGGTTTAGGGATCACAGATGACCCTAACCTTCGTGAGGATGTTGCTTCTCAGAGAAATGAAGAAACTCGTTCAGGGCTGCAGTGTCAGTAGAGAAGGGCAGACCTAAACGTCACCAATTAAGGAGCGTGTGGAGGGCAGGTAAGGAATTAGAAAAATTAAAATACAAGGCTAATGTACCAAAATCTGGTAAGACTCTCCATGGGAAACAGGACTGAGGAAATGTAATCCTGAACTAGTACACACCTTAAAAACATGGACAGTTTATAGATCCTGCTTCTCACCTGGCATTGACCCAGACCTGGGAGCAGGCAGCTAACAAATGCACAGAGCTGGCCAGACAGTGCATGGGGACCATGGCAAATGACAGCCCTGCCTCTACCCGCAGGCACACTAACTCCAGCCAGTTCTTGCCATAAGAAAGTCAACTCTAGGGCTGGGGATTTAGCTCAGTGATTAGAGTGCTTGCCTTGTAAACACAAGGGCCTGAGTTCGATCCCCAGCACCACAAAAAAAAAAAAAAAGTCAACTCTAGCATTGTCACATCTGTCGGGTTTGTTTACTTTTTAGTATATTATTTTTTTATTTTAATTAAACTTTTAGTTTTGAGATATTGTGACTTTGCGTGCGTGCAGCTATAAGAAATAATTCAGAGGGGTCCCCTGCATCCTTTACTCAGTGTCCCCCAGTGGTCTTGCAAAGCTCCAGTACAATATCACACAACTGTATGTTTGCACTGATTCAGTCAAATTATAGAACGCCGTTTCCATCACCACAAAGATCCTGTTACATGTTTTTTAAAAGTACAGAATATCTGGGTTTTTACATGAAATACTTCATTCTATAAATAATAGCAATGAATTCACACCTTTAAAACTCGATAAATAGCCACCATATGATGTCATTTACATTGAGTTTGACATAGTAAAAGGTAGGACAGTGGCTATCCTTGGGGTGAGGACATTGGCCAGAGTGGGTCCAGGTTGCTTCTAGGGGTCCAGAACTGCTATTTGTTTTTTTATGTTGGTGTGTGTCACACAGGTTTGCTCACCTTATCAAAATGCATCTGACTACACAGTGGGGTCTGCGTACTCAAGCATGTGAATGAAAACTTGACTGGAAAAAAAGAGGCCATCTTTACAGTAAGAACTTTAAATTTTAATGAAAATACACGAGAACAAAAATTCCAAGCTGGGAAACAAAATAGACATTCTTATAAAATATTTGTAATAGTTCCCCCGGAATAGTTATAGTCATTAGAAGTTTATTAGCTTCTTTAAAAAAAAAAAGCCAGGTCTCATCGACAGAACACAGTATTTGACACTGAACAGTGAACGTTTGCGAGGAAACTTAGCTCGGTTGGCAGAGGCAAGTGCTTTTGGGATAATGGCAGAAGCGTGCATTTTGCCTCAAAGTTCTTTTTCCTTGACAAAACCAAAGTGAAGTGGTTGTGCCCAAAAGTCACTACTATTTTGGTTTCTATTTGCTTAGGTTCTTTAGTATTTTTACATACAAAATTTGTAGGAATTTGTAACAGCCAAACAGAATCTAACCATAGTAGCTAGTATAAGAAACTCTAAACCGCCAGGTGTGGTGGTGTATATTTGTAATCCCACCACTCTGGGAGGCTGAGGCAGAAAGGTTTCAAGTTTTAGCCTAACCTGGGCAATTTAGCAAGCCCCTTTCTCAAAATAAAAAAAAAATAATAAAATAATAATAGACTAGGGATATATAGCTCAATGCAAAGGCTCTGAGGTCAATTGCCAATACCACACACATATTAAAAAAAAAAAAAAGCATGTGCCACCACACTCAGCAGGACCCAGAGACCACCAAGGACCCTGCCAGCCCTTTCCATTTTAAGAGTCCCTTGTTCTGATTAAAAGTGCTTCACCAACCGGAAACCCCTGTCATTCTTAAAACCCAGTCTTCCCAAGAAACCCTTGAGACAACAGCCTGGTGAGCGCTCTGTCAGGGTGCTGAGTGAGCTGAGACCTCTGACCTAGCTGCCTTCCGTGAGTTCTGCTTTCCCTTCGAGGCCTGACGCCTGCAGGGGAGCAAGCAGGTTGGACTTGTTGGCTCAGGGTGCTTCTGGCTGGGAAGACAGCAGCTGCTTGTCCGAGAAAACAATGAGGTGTGAGTCTGCTCGGGTGAGTCAGCCGGAAAACCCTCCACTGTGCTCGGTGGGGAAGGAGAGACCAAACCAAGAGACCATGTGGCATACTTATAGTCCCGGCATTCTGGGAGGCTGAGGCAGGATGATCCAAGTTTGAGCTCAGTCTGGGAATTTAGGGATTTCACAGTCTGGGAATTTAGGGCTGGGAATGTAGCTGGATGTGAGGCCCTGGGCTCAATTCCCAGTACAGACAAGAAGGGAGAGGGAGAACCAGGAGAGTCTTAGCATCTCCACTCCTTCCTTCCACATGGCTCCGGTGATTTATGCCTTGTGCCCTCCAACCATCGGTGTCAGCTGAGCTGTACTCTCAGAAAAAAAGAAGATGGGTTTGTAAAAACAAGGGGAAAAAATTCATTAAAGTTGTTGCCTTGGGTACACGCTTTTGTCGAAATGATGCTAACATTAGTTCCAAGATTTCCAGACAATTCTTGTGGAATTGCCTTAGAAGCTTGAATTTTTTAAAAAATTGTTTATGATGCTTTTGAGAGTGGGCTAGAATTTTGAACACATTTAAAAAGAACAGAGATCAAATCCAAAGACAGCAGAAAAGAGGAAGTGATTTAGAAACACTGATTTAAAATCATGAGAATGATGATCCTGAGAAGTGTATGAACAGTCCTTGAGGATTTTTTAAAAGATTGCTTCAAAAGTTACTTTGTGCATAACTAAGACCTTTCAACTTACTGAGTTACATGTAGATTAACTACCTTTTTTTATTCACAGATTTTTTTTTTTTTTTGAAATAAGGTCTCACTATATAGTCCAGGCAGGCTTCTCCAGGATCCTCCTGCTTCAGCCTCCCAAATGCTGGGATTATAGGTGTGGGCCGCCACACCCGGCTTCTTTTCACAAATGAAGGCCTTTCATAATCCAGCCCCTCCCAAATTTCCAGCCCACCCTCTCCCATTTTCCAGGCTCCTTAAACCTTATTTTTGGCTTTTTTTTGGGGGGGGGCAAACTAATTACTTGTTTTGTTCACTTCCGTGTATTTGCACTAAGTGCTCTGTCTGCTCTGTCGGTATGATCAGCCTGTATTTGTCTTTCCCAGTAAGCGCACATTCTGTGACATCGTCCCCGACTCCCGGAGCTAGAGCTAAATAGTTCCCTGTGAGGCTTTATAATAGCCCTGGCTGCACTGCATCTGCACCGTCGTTATTGCCCACGAGTCGGCCCCCGCTCTCGGCTTCGTCCCGCGAGGGCAGGGCCCGCGTCTTACACCTGAAAGTGCCGGGCCACGGAGGAGGTTCAGTAACGCGTTTGCCAAATGAGCGAATGGCCATATTGTAGCCCACACTACAGTGGCTCTAGCGTTAGCGCTCCCCCTGGTGGAACCTAAAGAAGCTACAAGGAAAAGACCTAGAACTCGGTCCCAGCTCTTGCTAGGCTTATTTTTGCACCTAAATAAAGATTTTCTCTAAGACTGAGAAAACGCCGCTGAACAAGTGCTTCCCACCTCCCACCGTTCAGCCTGGAAGCAACCGCTAAAGGAGCAGCGCGAAGAGAACATTATAATAGATATATACTTATTATAATAGATTCTATTTGAGCATGGGTAACAAAGTGAAATTAAACAGATATTAGTTAAATAACAATTTTCAGAACGGATCTTCTAATATTCATTCACCTATTCATTATAAACTTCAATTATTGAAGAAATGACCACGTATGGTACAGTGTTGGGATGTGAAACCTAGAATTTGGAAAGTCATTCATTCATTCATTCATTTAATAAATAGTTTTCATTAAATATGAAAACTGAGGCTGACCAGTTAAAGGGTGCCTGTTATGTGCCCAACACTGTGCTAAGAAAATATTCAAAGATGTCGTGTTTGACTTCAAGGAACTCACAGTCTGGATAATAGCAACTTCCATGTTCAAAGTTCTTTGAAAAGCATCTGAATGCATGATATCACTTAATTTTCACATACTTTCACAGATGGAGGAAATTAGCATGACAAAGATGAAGCAATTTATCCAGCTACCCAGCTCACACTGGCTAGAAAATAAACAGAAAAACTAGAGCTCAATCTGGGACTCATTCTTTATTCCAGATCTCTCCTCATGGAGTCACACAGAAGCCCACAAAATCAAAAGCGTTGTTTTAGTTTTTACTATGGAAAATTCTAACCATATACAAATGTAGACAAAATACATAATAAACCCCATGTAATTATTGCCCCACTCTAATTACCATCAAGCCATGGTCACCCTTTTTTCATTCATGGCTTCATCTGCCCACCAGTATTATTTTGTTCCTTTTTTTGTGTGTGTGTGCCGGGGATTGAACTCAGGGTCTTGTGCTTGTTAGACAAGCACTCTAACCACCGAGCTAAATCCCCAGCCCCACCAGTATTATTTTGAAGCAAATTGAAGATATCATATCGTTTTGCTCATAAACATAACTTCTCGGGGTTGGCATGGTGGTGCACACCTGTAACCCCAGCACTCTGGAAGGCTAAAGCAGGAAGATCACAAGTTCAAACTCAACCTGGGCACATTAGCAAATCAACAAGATTCGGTCTCAAAATGAAAAAAAAAATTTTTTTAAGGGGCTGGAGGTGTAGCTTCATGTGAAAGCCCTGGGTTTAATCCCCAGTAACAAAAGCAAAAAACCACCTACGTTAAAAAGTAAATTTTGGCACATGAAAATGCTGAAGAGTTTATTCAAACAGATACCAGTTCATGAACTGGGCAGCTCCCAGCTGGAAGTGGTTGGGACCCTGCTGAAGGAACAAGAGGAGGCGCATGTAGGGTGAGTGGAAACAGAGCGAAGAAATTAGCCCACTGGTCACAGTTTGAGCAACTGCCTTATTTGGACTGTGCAGTGAGAAGTTTAAGACAATGTAACTAATGTCAGTTGGCCTTCTATGAGTGGCTGAGGTTTCATACTCAAGAAATTAAACTGAGTTAGGTTTTAGTTTGTGTGGTAGGAAGCCAGAGTATTAGAGTCATCTCAGTCTAACAGCTTCCCATTTTATTAGCGTAACATTTCCATGCCATTATCACATCTAAAAAGAACTAACATCTCCTATATAGCAAATACCCGGTATTAAATTTCCAGTTACAGCCCTCCTCTGCATCCATGGGCGAACGGTTCAAAGACCCCACAGCAAGAAAAATCTGCAGACGCTCCAGTCCCCTGTATAAAATGACACAGCCGGGGTTTAACTCAGTGGTAGAGCCCCTGCTTAGCAAGTGCGAGGCCTCAAGTTCGATCCCCAGCAACCCCCACAGAACCTATGCATAGTGTCCTGTGCAACTCAAACCATCGATGGATTATTTATAGTACCTGTTCAGTATGAGTGCTATGTGACTGCTATACTGCACTGTTTAGGAAATAATGACAAGAGGAAAAGTCTGTTTGTGTTCAGTACAGATGCATTTTTTTCTAATAGTTTTCAATCAGCTATTGGTTGAATCTGTGGATGCAGAGCCCCACAATACAGAAGGCCTGTATTGTGCCAAGCATGATAAAAGGTTTTCTGCTTATTTATTTGAATTAGGGTCCAACTAAGATCTAAAAGTGTAATTGGCTAATGTTTCCTAAGTATATCTTAATCCATAGGTTCCCTTTCAGCTTCATTTCTTAAAATATATAGAGAGAGAGACTTTGCTTTTTTTTTTTTTTTTTAAGACAGGTCTCACTATGTAGTTTAGGCTGGCCTTGAGCTCACTATGTACCCCAGGCTGGTCTTGAACTCAGGGTGATCCTCCCACTCGGCCTCCCAAGTGCTGGGATTACAAGCATGAGCCACCATGCACAGAACATCATTTTCATTTTCTTTTCTTTTCTTTCTTTCTTTCTTTTTTTTTAGTTCTGGGGATCAAACTCAGCGCTTTGTGCTTACAAGTTAGGCACTCTAACCACTGAGCTAAATCCCCAGCTCCCCCCTTCATTTTCTTAAGAATCTTCCAAAACACAAAAGTTTTTAATCCCAATGAAGTATAATTTATTCTCTTTTCCCTTTATGATTATTTATTATTTTTGTATCTTCTTTAAAATACCTTTGCCTACTGCAACATCATAGAGATGTTGCTTATTTCTTCTAAAATTTTCATAGACTTAGATATCACTCAACACCAGTTAATTTTTACACATGGCTTGAGGTAAGGGTTGAAGTTCATGTTTTTTTCACACAGATACCTATCTAGTTTTTCCAGGGCCATTTGTTGAAAAGAATAACATTTCCTCCATTGTATTGTTTGCCACCGTCATTGAAAATCTATTGGTTATATGTATTAGGGTCTATCTCTGAGCCCTTTTTGTGCTTATTAAATTAAATGTCTATTCTTATACTAATTCCAGCATTATACTTCAGGGATCCCATAGGTCAAAGGTAAATAAATGGAAATGAGAATACATTTTAACTAACTAAATAAAACACAACATACTAAAATCCGTGGAATGCAGCCAAAGCAATACTTGTTTATAGGTCCAACTACATACCCAGGTGCTCCTCAGCCTATTTCCTGAAAAGCCCATTGTAAATTTAAAATATCATTAGTGAAAAGTATGTTTAATACACCTAACCCACCAAACATAGTTTAGCCCAGCCTACCTCAAGCGTGCTCAGTCAGGACACTTACATTAGCCTGCAGATGGCAGGATCAGCCAGCACAAAGCCCATTTTGTAAGAAAGTGCTCAGTATCTCCTCTACGCACACACAGAAGGGCACTTTGTGGATGTGACTGGATATGAAAATACAAATATATGATCCAAAAAATGCTGGCAACACAGCCCCAGGCAATAGATAAGCAATTATTCACAGGATGTCAGCCCTGCACCCTCATTGTCGTGGGGCTGGAATTGCTTACCACTAGTTCAGGAAAATGTCAAAATGTGAAACTTGAAGCCTGGTACCTATTGCCTATGTATCATTTTGCATTATTGTAAAGTCCTGAAATTACAAGTTAGACCATCAAAGTCAAGGACCATGGGTATTAGGAAAGAACTCTCACGGAGAGAAATCCCAAGGCCCAGAGAACCTCACCAGCTAATCCAATTAGTCAGTGAAAGCAATAATCTCATAAAATTCTTCCAGAAATTAAAAAGAGAAAATATTTCCCCCACTAACTTTATGAGGGTAGCATAACCTTGCTACCAAAACTTACTTAACAAGGGTATTCAAAAAAGGAAAATATTAAAAACAAAGCTCAATTATAAATAATATACCTCACCAACTAACAGAATAAAGTAGAAATACCATTGTCTACAGAAAAAAAAGGGCATTTAATGCATTCAACAACTACCTGTAATAAAACTCTTAGTAAAGCAAGAATAGAATGGAACTTTCTTAACATGATAAAAATATTTCTATAAAAAGAAGGGGTAAAACAGATGGCAAACATCATATCTAACAATGAAATGAGATCAGGACTGAGACAAGAATTCCACAGTGGAGATCCTGGCATGTGGTGTAAAGCAAGGAGGAAACCCTAAAGATGTAAGGATTGGAAAGATTCTCAGATGACATGACTGTGCATGTAGAAAATCCACCATAATTTAGAGATAAACTGTGGAGATACAGAGAGAAGTGATCAGAGACACAGCAGTGTAGGAAAGATACAGGATAAAAGATTTATTGTAGAGGGTTGAGCTTGCACAACTGAGCTGTAAAAATAGTGTCTATTTGGCAGTGTCTTCTGCAACTGGTGCTGGCCACCTGTTTACAGGAAGAGAAGATGGATCGGGCATGGTGGAACACACCTGTAATCCCGGCAGGGGCAGAAGGATTGCTGCAAGTTCAACACCAGCCTGGGCTCCATAATGAGCTCAAGGCCAGCCTGAACTGCATAGCAAGACCCTATCTAAAAAAAAAAAAAGGAAAGATGGATGTGAAGTGGGAAAGAGGGAAGAAAGTGGAACGCATAAGGATCAATTGGAACCTATTCTCTATTCTCTCTCTCTCTCTCTCTCTCTCTCTCTCTCTCTCTCTCTCTCTCTCTCTCTCACACACACACACACACACACACACACACACACACACACTGGCTTTATCCAGTCTCCAAGCCTCCAACCCCACAGCCACGAATGACCAGTCATGCAAGCTTGGTCACCTTTGGCCCAGTGTTTGAAGATGCGAAGGAGAAGATCCCACAGAACATCAAACATGTCTGCAGAAACTTAGCTGAATGCAAAAAGGCCTGGCCTACGTCAATCTTTACAGTAACATGGCTGCTGCTCTACTTTTGCCTTCCAAGTTTGGAGCAATCTTACCTTGGGGTTAACCCTAATCAGAAGTTACTATGCTCAGTATGTAAGATTTCAATGTCTTTCTACACATTTGTATCAAATAGGAAATGAACAGTTTGAATATAATTTATAATATCATCAAAAACATAATATGCCTAGCCTAATTCTAACAACAGCAACCAAAAAAGATGCAAAACTTCTACACAGAAAGCCATAAATTTTTTTTATTTGAAACACTTTGCATACATTAATTTTATTTAATCCCCAGAACAACCCTGGGAGATGGGTATTATGGCCCCTATTCCATGGAGGACGACTAAGGCTCAGAAGTTACTACATTTGCCTGAATTGTCTGCCTCATACAAATGGGGCCCAGGGTTCACGTATGAGTTCTAAAGATGACTTGTCTTTGGCTTCTTACCTTCCAGGAACCCGTGAGTTGTTACCCAACCTCTAAGCTGCACTCCACACTGGCAAATCTGGGCCTCCCAAATATCCAGCTGGTTCTAAGTTTGATGCCTGGAACACAGACTTCATCCAACCTCTCTCCCCCTTGGGCTGATTTTGAGACACTTTGTACTTCCCACACACCTATCCCAACCCATCTTCCGATGCTCACAAACTCCTTGAGACCACCCCAGTAGCCTCCAGACCCAATGATTTCCTGGGAACCTCACTTCACTCTTCTCCCTTATCCCAGGCCACTTTAACACAGACTCAACTGTATAGATACCAGAGCACCCTCCCGGTGCCTCCCGACCTCCAGCAATTTAGGAAGAAGTGTGCACAGCACAAACCTCTACCCTATCTTTCTCTCAGAACCCAACAACTGCTGTCCCTTGTCTGTTTCCAAGGATGGTTCTGAGACCCAAATCATTCCCTTTGCACGTGAGAAAGACATCCAGAGCCCTGATGAGAGTGGTTCTGCGTCACCCATATCAGCACACCACCCTTTCTCAAATCCCATGAGAACACTTTTGTATCCTCCTACCTGTCCTACCAGGGTCTCCCTCCAGCCTCAGAACCTCTGCCTCTTCCAAGAGCTTAAGGCACCTTCCCAAACCTCAGTCACAGACTGGAACACCCACCAGCTCGCAGTACCTCCCCAGGAGCGGGAGCTCCAGCTCCCTCAGGTCGCTGAGGACTTCTGAGCAACCCTCTCTCAAAGTCGGGTCAAGCACTCTAGGGTGGTAAAGGATCTGATGTCAGCAACTCAACTCTGTCCTTGTAGAGCTGAGTTCACAGTCCTTTTTCTCCACGACCATCAAAGCACCCACGGGGACGATCACACATCTGCATGATCTCTTCACTCCATTAACACCCCTTCTGACTAGCTCCCACACAACCCAGGATACAACCCATATCGACCTCCCCTCAACTCTCTCCTGCTGGGCACTCAGCACTTGGGAGTGCAAGCCAAAGCCAGGTTTCCTCACAACCCATAAAATATTTTTGAAAGCAGTTCTAAAGGCTGTGTTCATGGAATGAAAAACACAGTCTTCGGAATATGCCAGCTTTTCCCAAACTCATTTCCAGATTCGATGTAATATTAACACATAATTCAAAAAAGAAATTACAACTCTGTTACATGTGTGTGTGTGTTCACAGGTGTATGTGTGTGCACATGCTCGTGAAGATCAAACCAAGGTCATGTGCATGCTAGGCAAGCATTCTACCACTAAGTTACACACCCCAGTCCACAACAGTTTTTTCTCAGTGGAATATGCCAAACTGATTCCAAATTTAATTGGAAGCGCAAAGGAAGGAAAATGCCAAAGGAAGAGAAAGGAGAGAAGGACAGAGAGGACAAGGAGAGGAAGAAGAGGAGGAAAAGACAGGCTCGAATCACTTCATCACCAAATTAAGGCACAGTGCAATGATAGAGCACCAGCTCCCTCCACAGCATGTAAGGAAGACCCATCTCCTACAGCCAGAGGGCAGAATGAGCTCAGGCACAAGTTCCTAATTGTAAAAGTAGAACAATTTCAAAGGACAGACACATTATCAGAGTAGGAGTGTCTTCTGCCAAAGTCAGAGACATGCTAGGGAAGAACTGGGACCCCAAAAGTGGTCAAATACAACGGATACCCTTGACTCTCCAGATCTCCCTAAACCCCTGAGGCCTACAGAATTGGCCCACTCGTTCAGAGGCCTCACATAAGGGGGTACCTCACATGACACTATTAATTCTGCTTAACATCTGCCCTCACTCCTCTCCCGACCATCAGATTAGTCACTCCAGTCAAATCTCAAAATGACTCAACCAAGAAAGTCCTGGGCCTGCTGGAGGAAGGGAGGTTAATATGCCAAAGCAGTTGCCAGACTTGATTGGCAGGAACTGTATGCCTTTGCCTCTGAGTGGTACATGAGTCTAGTAGGGAAGAATGTAAAGGCTGGATAGAGGAGGCCTTGTCCCGGAGGGGCACTTGTGACTGGGAAGGCAACACCCGGTACAGGCTCCGGGAGGTGGATTTAAGGCCTAGGCTCTTGAACATGGTGGCCCACACTAAATGAAGTAGAGAGTCAGTCAGAACTGCTGTGGGAACCATGGATAGAGGACTGAAGAAGCTCAGGAAACTGAGCATGCTGGGATGGATCCGCTATATAACACCAGAAAAGCCACCAGTTGACTCTGGGGATACTTACAGGACCTGCAAAGGGCATCCTGGTGGCAGGCCACCAGCGTTGTGGCTATCTCCTGTAGGCCAGGAACAATCACAGACCTGGATCCCTAGTTAATAAAGGGAATGAGGCCAGGGCTGGTTGCTCATGCCCATAGTCCCACCACTCAGGAGGATGAGACAGGAGAATTGTGAGTTTGAGGCCAGCCTGGGCTACATATCAAGACTCTGTCTCAAAAAAAGAAAAAAGGTGAAAACAAAACAGAAAAAAAAGGAACAATAGGATCCCTGAGAAGCAATGGTCAGGTGGCATCACTTCACTTCCAAAGTAAGGTGGCCATAAAGTCTAAGTGCCAACTCAGAGACCCAACTCACAGGGATCTTGGAAACGAATGATAGACTATGGCATTCTTAAGGTCAGTTACATTTTAATTTCAGATAAATAATTTTTAATGTAAGTATGTCCCATATATATCTAGCAATGTATATGTGTTTTCCCAAAAGAAATCCAAGATTAGATGAGCACACCATTGAAGTGAGCTTCCCCAATGAAAAGTTACAATCTGAGTTTCCAGTTAATTCTCATACTCAGAACCTGTCAATTAAAAGAAAAGCCAAGTCCTTTGTAAGAAAGTCATTAAAACACTGTAGCGTACATTCGAAATACAGCAGTGATACAGTCCTTCCCCACAAGAACCTACCTAACTTGTAGATAAACTGGTAAAGTAGATAAACCGGTAGAAGTTAAGTGACTGACTATAAGGGCATCAACTGACCATTAAGCCAAAACTTGTTTATAAACGAGGCACTTCCAGACCCCCCAAGTCATAGGGTGGGTGGTGCAGCAACAACCCACTATAAAATGTAGTGAGTACAATCCAGATGAGACATGAATGCAAGGATAGACGCCGCAGTGGCTGAAGTGCATAGCCCAGACTCCTCCCTCATCCACCACTGCTTCGCCCTCACTCAATCCATGGATGATGGCGGGCTATCCTCCAGGACAGCTAACAAAGGAGAATAAGCTTAAGTTTTGGCAGATGTCAACTCAGTATGTGAACAGAAGCCCAAACTGGTTTTTTTGTTTTGGTTTTTTTTTTTTGCAAGGTTTGCTGGGGATCGGAGTCAGGCCCATGTGCTTGCTAGGCAAGAGCTCTACCGCTGAGCTAAATCCCCAGCCCATAAGCCCAAACTGGAGTGCTTCGGCCCCGCATCCCCAGAGGCAGTCTTGAAAACCCTGATGAAGGGAATCCTCCCAAAGGGCAAAACATGTGGCATTGCACCTAGACATCCCCTTTATTTGGAAAGAGAAGTGGCCTAATGTTAGAATAGGCAGAGATTCGTGGACAGTGAAGAATGATCTAATAGTAGAAGATTGGAGGCAGAGAAGTCTGAGGAAAGGGCACAGGTGTGGACTTATGGGAGTCCTTCTTGAAAGTCTTCATCACAGGTTAACACCCATCTGTGGTGGCAATGGTGGAGGCTACGCCTGAGCATGATGCTGTGGGCTCCCACTCACCAAAGCTGATCTAGCTATGACCACCTCCAAAACAGAGGCAGGTGCAGGTGCTGGGCTCCAGATCTGGCATCATCCACTCACTTCTTGGTGAGTGGATTATACCGGACACTTTCCGAGCTAAACTTGGAAACAATGCAGTTCATTGGATAGGACTGATGGATTCATCTGACATATTCTGGTACAGGTTTGCCTGTCTCGCTTATCATGCCTCAGCTAGCCCTACCATCCAAGAGCTCGCATACTGTCTGGTCTATCAGCCTTGGATCTTGCATTGCATAAGGACAGGCCAGGGGCCCACTTTACTAAAAAGCTGTGCCCGTGGACATAAGACTATGGCATACATTGGTCCTATCATGTGCCACACTGTACCCAAGCTGCCAGTGTGATGAATCAATGGAATATCCTTGTGAAGATATAGCCAAGGCATCGACTTAGAAATAACAGCCTGCTAGGATGAGTACTATCCTTCAGAATGTGGTGCACATCTTTGGGTTGGGGGGGCTGCTGGGGATCAAATTCAGGGTGTTGCACTTGCTAGGCAAGCGCTCTACCACTTGAGCTAAATCCCAAACCCCTCAAATGTGGTATACATCTTAAATGTAGGGCTGTTACACGGCACTCAGTTCCCGAGAAGTGGAACGCTTGTGTCCAGGAACTAGAGGTTGGAAGTAGGAGCATCAGTGATCACTGTTGCTCCCAGTGACCACCTGAGGACATCTGTGCTTCCTCTCCCGTAACTCTCTGCTCTGTGTTCCCAGAGGTCTGGTTTCCAAAGGCAGAAGGCTTGGACCATGTACGCATCTACTCCACTGCCGAAAGACCAGAAGGCAAAAATCCTTTGCTCTCCCAGTAGAGGGCATCTCTCCTCATCAGGAGGAAACGGGCCGCAGGTAGCTGGGAGGATACAGGTAGAAGCCGAGGGCTCCCTGGACACCTCCGGGCCCTCCCAGTGCAGTGATGGTAGTAAGTGAGTAAGAGCAGCAGCTGTAGCCTGAAAAGGGACTCAGACTCCTCCAGCTGCGTCTTCCCTTCAGTCAGCAGAGGTGCCAGCTGGGCTGGGAGTGATCCAGATCAGGTAACCCTGGAAGGAGATGACAACTGTCAGATGGAGCCCCCACGACAGCTGTAGCGGGACTGTAACTTGTCCCATTGACGTTCCTTTCATAAGCTTCTCCGAGTAAAGGGATAAGCAGGATCCCGCAACAGCTGTCTAAAGGTGGGTGAAATTATTACATGAAGTAAATGAATCCCAACAACGCAGGAACGAACGGCTTGGATGCTATGTGGTGCCATCCAGGTGCTGCAGCTACTGCGATTGCTGTCCCCTTAGGATCCCAGTGGAGCCCTGTCACGGGCAGAAGCAGCTGCCTCACCCAGCTTCACACCCATCTCCAGGAAGAGCTCACAGTGTGTCCCTTGCTTCCTTTCAGACAGACTCCGCAGTACCCTGCCAGCCGGAGAGCTCCCGTGATACTGACTGAGACCTCTGTTGCTATTTGCCTTCTCTCTCCCTCTCCCCAGAGTCTCCCTCTCACCTCCCCAGGGCTGGCGTTGATCCTCTTCTCCCTCCGTGAGCCTGCTGCACACAAATCTCCATTCAAACTGCGTCTTCCTGAGAGTCCGACTACTGACGGTGCACGCTTAGAGATATGAAGGTAACAACCAAGAAAAAAGAAGAGCAAAAAGGAGTAAGAGAAAGAGAAGAGGAGGAAGAAGGAGAAGGAGAAGAAGCAGCAGAAACAATTCAAAAAGTGGTTTTCTCTAGAAAGAAGCATGAGGTGAGGTGAGTTGGGACAGGGACTGTTGGTATTTAGCCTTCCTATACTCTTTGTTGTTTTTAACATGTGCACATATTATTTCCACGACTAAAACATTTTTCACTGAAAACGTTTAAAGAATCTGACACTGTCATTTCTCTGTTTAAAACCCTTCAGTTGTTTCTATTGCCCTCAGAAAATCCATACACACCCTCAACATAGCTCGTGAATCCCTCCCTCGGCTCCCTCTGAGTTTCCCGTCTCACTTCTTGCCATTCCTCCTCCTCTCTGTTGCCTCACATTCTGGACTTGCCTTTCCTCTTTCTCATCTCCAGCTTCAAACATACTGCTCCCTCTGGATCCTTTGCCTGTCTTGTCTGCCTGCTTTGCCCTGTTTGCCCTACTCATCCACTACTTCAGCTTAGGCATCACCCACTCAGGAAGACTTTCTCTACCCCCAGACTGTCTCGGGCCCCCTTTCTGTTTGGCTTTGGGGTTTTTTGTGTGTGTGTTTTGGGTTTTCTGGGGGTTTTGTTGTTGTTGTTGCTGTTGTTTATGAGACAGGGTCTCCCGTTGAACTCACTGTATAGCCCCGGCTGTCCCTGCCTCACGCCTCCCTTCTGAGCACTGGGATTACAGATGTTCACCACCATGCTCAGTTTCTGAGCCTGCTTCTCTTACTCCCCCAGATGTTTCATATCCACATTTTCTTTCTTTATCCATGAGATCTATCTATCCTATCACGGCAGGGATAGGAATATCCACCACAAAACTAGAGCAGAGTACAGTAAACATTAAATATTTGCCAAATAAGTCAATTATGCCAAAATGTTTTCTAGAGTCCCTGCTCTGCAATCCGCAAGAAGCTATAAACCTTCTGAGATTCCGTTTGCTTGAGCATAGAGGATAAAAATAATACCCAGCTTGGAGGGTTGTTTTGAGGATTTAATGAGATGCATATATCAGTAAACGCCTTAGCATAACTCCAGGACAGAGTAAGCTTTTTATTAGTGTGTGCTTAAAAAGAAGGAAAGCCCGTGTCCGCTAACCCTTAGACAAGCTGACCTGAGGCTGTCACCCTTCACTCTTCCTAATGTTGAGTATCATGTTTTTAAATATTTTTGCAAAGGTTATAGGGGGAAAAAATGGCATCTCGCGGTTTTAAACAAACACGTATTTTCAAGCCAAAAGATCTTGTTAATGAGATGGCTCTGTCCTGCTGTTACACGCCAGGCTCCCATGAAGAAAACAAATACGCTGTGCTGCTCTCTCTTCCTGTCACAGTTTATGGGGGGAAGGGGCAGCTGAGGAAGCAGATTCAAGGGACACTGCACAGAGCTCAGGCAACTACATGGTGGGTACTCAGGATAGCGCCTTCAGGATGGGCCAGAATCCTCTCACTCATCCTTACGCGAAATCTGTGGGCCCAGCTTTCCTCAGCTCATTCAGGTGGAGGCCTCTGCCTCCCTGAACATTGCCAAGTGACGTAGAACCCGCAGGCCCAGAGGCCCCTCAACACTTCCTGTGTGGGGTACAGAAACCCGCCTCTCCTCCCAGCCTTGGGTGTCTGCTTCAGAAAATGGTGAGTCTCTTCCTTTAGCGCCTCCCTTTTTCATCCTATCATTGGGAACAAAGGCCCTAGGGCCTTATATCCAGCACATGTCTCAAAAACATCCTTTTCTGAAAATGTCCTGCTTTCCTTTTCAGAAGTAATAAGCTGACTCATCTCCGCCATCTTAGCAGAGTGAGCGTCCAGTGAAAGAAGAATGCAGTCATTCACTCTCTGGAGAGTTCTGGGACTCTGCCTCCTGTCAGGTGAGTGGGATGGAAGGAAGGAGGGTGGTTTCTCCAGACACTGGAAGGCCCAGGCTCTTACCCAATGCAGCACAGGAACGCCAAGGAGTCTCATTTACCAGAAGATGTGAGGAACAGTCTGTGCTACCGTTAGAGCAGGGATTGGAGCTGGAGGCAAACAAAGGAAATGTGCCCAGGTGCATAGGAGACCTTCCAGGGAACAGCCAAAGAAAAGCAGTTGAGATGATCATATCAACCAAGAGCAAAGAGGTCCCTCCGCCACCAAGAACAAGCCCATCTGTTGGTAAACTTACCCAGCCCTTAAGAACTAACACAAAAGAGATTAGAAGAGCTAAGCTCCAGCTTTTATTTTGAAAAAACTAGATAGTTGCAGCCAAACTCTGCACAGAGGACATTGTAGCAAATTTAGTATCTTTGATATAATTAAACACTTTATAGTTTTCAGTTCTTTTCAGGTAACCAAGAGCTTCCGATTAACTTAATCCTTTTTGAAGGAAGGTAGGATATAAACTGATGAATAACCAAGAACACTTGCATATCTCACATGAGATAAATAATGTAAAAAAAAAATGCCACCGGAGTTGGGGATTTAGCTCAAGTGGTAGAGCGCTTGCCTAGCAAGCACAAGGCCCTGAGTTCGATCCCGAGAACCCCTCAAAAAAAAAAAAGCCACTTTTTCAGTGCTAATATTGTGTAAAGAAAAATGCTTTACACATGTTAACTTATTTAGTCCTTACCTCCACTTTAGAAGAAAGGCATGATATCCCCTATTTTACAGATAAAAAAATTAATACTCAAAGAAGTTAAATAAGCTAATTGAAATCACATGACTAGTTAGTGCTGGAGCTAATCTGGGTTATCAATATCGCTCAGGTCGGCTGCATTGTAGGAAGCAAAACCGACCATGATGATTTTATTTCAAAGAGCTAGAAAATACCATTACAGCTGAGGCTCCTATCTCAGAGCCTCGACCATTATGTATCCACTTCCCGCTTGGGTTTCTCAGGCTTGAATATGGACACAAATCACCCAGGGACCCCGTTACAATGCAGCTTCTGTTTTGGGACTGAGATTCCACATTTCTAATAAGCTCCCAGGTGGATTAACCTGTGGCTAGGCAAGGAACACACTTTGAGTCTTAGGGGTGGAATATGACGCCTACAGGGATTGGTCAGATATTTTCTGAGACAAATGGAGCAGTGATGGCGAACATTTTAGAGCTTTCAGTGATACAAACAGCCTGCTGTGACACGCGTACCATTGTACTGGTATAAAGTTTGTTCTTTCTAAGAAAAGGCATAGCAAAGCAATGCAAACCAAAAAGGAAAGGAAAGGGGGAAAAGGAGGGCATATCAAAGACCCAAGCATCCCTAGAAATTTGGTATCATGAGAAAGTGCTCAGTCAGTCTGGCCTGGGGATGGGAGAATGTCTCGCCCAGTGCAGAGGCTGCTGGTAAACAGAAAACTCTCAGGCAATGCCAGGGAAGCTGGTCACTGTAATGACTCCAATTCTGAGGAGACTCTGGAGGGTCCAGGGGAAATGTGATCAGGTTCCTCAGTGCATAGGCTCTAGTTGATGAGTAAGCAGTTTCAAATATTTCTCAAACAGAAAACAAATGGAAAAACTAGTTTGAACCATCAAACTAGCAGGAGCCAGAGAAGGAACTGGAATCCCAACATTTGTACCCAAGCAAGAGCTTGTTTTTCTTCCAGTCAGAGACCAATTTTCAAAATGGAGGCTCGATTGCAAAATTCTTTCACTATTTCTCTAGTCATTCAAAAAGCAGCCCCAACTTTTTTTTTTCTAACTTCTGCTGATCAAATGCCATGTATTCATGTTCAGAGCTAGATGTTCCCTTGCTCTCTTCGCTCCCAAACTGGCCGGGTACTCCTCATCGACACCCAGCAATGAATGTCACTCTTCTGAGTTGTAGGAACAACTGTAATCCAGCAATGGTTGGAAAGGACTTTAGATCTTCATTAATATTCAGAATGGACCACAGTCCCTTTTCTGTTTTGAATTGTAGGCAATCACATTTACTAAGTCTTTTTTTTTTTTTTCCAGTTTCAGGTAATCACAACACTTACTAATGACTTTTTTTTTTTTTCCCAGTTGGTGCGTGGGGGCAGGAAGGTAAGATATGCTTTCTTTCTTTGTTATGAAACCAACCCCAAATTTTTGGTACCACCATGTACCAACAACAATGTTTCAGTCAACAAGTGGCCAAATATATAACAGTGATTCCATAAGATTATAGCACAGGGCTGGGGATTTAGCTCAGTGGTTAGAGTGCTTGCCTAGCAAGGGCAAGGTCCTGAGTTTGATCCCCAGCACCAAAAAAAATTACAGCAGAACTGAAAAATGCCTATCACCAAGTATTTTTATTGTACCTGTTCTGTTTAGATGTGTTTAGGTGCACAGATACTATTGTGTTCTAGTTGTCTACAGTATTCAGTACAGTAACATGCAGTACAAGTTTATAGACTACGAACAGCAAGCTGTAACATACAGACTAGGTATGCGGTCGCCGTGCCATCTAGGTTTGTGTGAGTAGCTTCTTCACATAATGACAAAACCCCCTAATGACAAATTCCTCAGAATCGACTGTATTTGTGAGTGACACTTTCTCCTATGGAGCGCCCATGGAGACTAGCAAAAGGGGTGTCTGCTGTTCTCCTGGCCCTTTTCCTCATACATCCACCCCAGAAGAGGTAATCAACAAAGACTGTAAGAAATGAGTCTTAATGATTCAAAAGAAAACTTGAGACTGTTAAATTCAGTTGAAAGTACCAACAGTTTTCATGTTTGCATTTCTATTTGCTGTGCAATTTTGTACAGGATGTGGCTGGCCAGAATGCATGGACAGGGTGAGCCTGGATAAGCCTCCAGTCAGTGTTTAGTGCACATTCAGAATCTCATGTCTGAATACTCTGAATGTATGTGTCTGTGGGTGCATACGCATACGAGTGTGCCTGGGCCGGACTTGCTTTCTCTGTCACAGCAGTAGAGTCTGCAGTGTCGCAGTACGGGAAGCCTCTCTGTCCAGTTTGCTTCTCTGAAGCGAAGGGACCACTGTTGTGTCCACTGTGCTGCCTATTTGGAGGTGTCCTTAGCAACCGTTCTTGCCAGCAGCCATCAGATATTCAATGTAGAACACAAGGCCCCAAGCAGCTTGTCATATACAGACAAAGGAACTTTAAGATTCATTGTTTTCAAAAGATCCAGGGAAGAGTCCTAACCCACAAGGGAAGGGAATGATCATAGTTGCTGGCAGGACTATCGCTAATGGTTTATCATTTCTTTTTCAGATCTTGACAAAACTGGTAAGAGGATTTTCATTCTATACAACTTCTTTCCAAATGGGGGTCAAGATGGTCATAGTGGACAAGCACAGGAGTGAACACAGAACCAGAATTGTTAAAGGGAAAATATAATTATCTTCCAATGTGGTCTACATGAGATGTCCTTGTTGTGAGCTGCCCTGACTATAGCTATGTGTGTATATATCCCTGCACATGGTGTGAGGGGAAAACACACATGTGGGTGTGCGTTGGAGCCTCTATGTGTTTTTCTATAAACCACAAGTTCCTTGACGGGAGAAACAGTGCCTTATTTACTTGACCCAGGGTCTGGCTCATAGTAGGTACTCAATGAATGTTTTTTTCCTGCAGTGCTGGGGAGTGAACCCAAAACCTGGCCGGTGTAACACAAGCATTCTACCACTGTTGCATCTTGGCCTTTTGGCTAAGATCAAGTGTAGCCCTCTACCACTGAGCTATAGTCCCAGCTCTTTTTACTTCTCTTTTCTTTAAATTTTGAAATAGGGTCTCACTAAGTTGTCCAGGCTGCCCTTGAACTTTTTTTTTTTAAGTTGTCCTTTTTTTTTTGGTGCCGGGGATCGAACTCAGGGCCTTGTACTTGCGAGGCAAACACTCTAACCACTGAGCCAAATCCCCAGCCCCCCCCTTTTTTTTTGGTGCCAGGGATCAAACTTGGGGCCTTGTGCTTGCGAGGCAAGCAGTCTAACCACTGAGCTAAATCCCCAGCCTAAAGAATGGGCTAGTATTCCTGCAAAGAGGAATACTTTAAGCTGAGGAGATAAAAGCCATACAATATGAGGGTAAAAGTCTAACTCTGAAGCTAGATCGCCATGTTTGAATCCTGGGTATCTCCAGGATTCAACTCCCTATTTGCTGGGTATCTTTGAATAATTTACTTAACTTCTCTGTTCAATATCATCCACCTTGTGTAGAAAGGAAATATAGTAATAATGATACAGTACCTAGCTTAGAGTGAGTTTTTTTTGGGGGGGTCGGGAATTTTTTTGGTTTCGGTTTTTTGAGACAAGGTCTCAATCTGTAATTCAGGCTGGCCTTGAACTCACCCTATGAGTCCAAGTGATCCTCCTGACTCAGCCTCCCAAGTGCTGGGATTACAGGTGTGCGCCACCACGCCCAGCACTAGTTTGCAGTGTAGTTACAAGGGTTGGATGAATATTTCATTTAAGAAATTACCTGCCATATAAAAAGTAGCACTTGGATTTTAGTTATTATTATACAGAAAGCACAATGACTATCAATAATAAGCATTAAAATTCACTGGGCATATGTGTTCTAAGTATTGCTCTAAATATTTTACCTGATTTTCTCCTTTTAATTCTTCTAACACTGGAATGAGAATGTAGCTCGGTGGTAGAGTGTTTGCCTCACATGCACAAGGCCCTGGGTTCATGGGTTGGGGATTTAGCTCAAGTGGTAGCATGCTTGCCTGCCAAAAAAAAAAACAATAATCAAAAGGCTCTGGGTTCTGTCCTCAGTATGGGGTGGGAGTAGGGGACACGACTGATCTTCATGCCAAGCGTGATGTTACACACCTGTGATCCAGCACTCTGAGAGGCTGAGGCAGGAAGATCGTGAGTTAAAGCTTAGTGGGGCAACTTAGCTAGACTTTGTCTCAAAATAAAAAAGGACTAGGGGTACAGTTCAGTGTAATGGCCCTGGTACCGCAAAAAGAAAAAAAATTCTTCTAGCATCCATCCCTATTCTCTGATGAGGAAACAAAGGCTTAGAAAATAAATAAGTAGCCCATTCATAGAAGTGTAAATGCAGATTTATATGATACTGAAGCACATTTTTAACCTTTACAAAATACCATGGATGTGTATAAAAATCACTATGTATACAATTTTTCTGAACACACATATTTCCAAGAATAAACATCTAGGCCCTGAATGAGCATGTGGAGTCTAATATCTCAGCTACCAAATGTGTGCCAATAGAGGCTGTAAGCAATGTTTTTTATGTTGCTTTTTCAAACAAACCTATCAAGCAGAGTATAATGTCTAGTTATTTGTTTTGTTTTTAGTCCTAGGGTTTGAACCCAGAACCTCCACAGTAAGCTACATCCCCAGCCCTTTTTAAATTTTGAGACAGAGTCTCACTAAGTCACCCAGACTGGGCTTGAACTTGTGATCTTCCTGCCTCTGTCTCTCAGAGTCCGAGAATCTCTGGACTGGGGTTACAGGCATTCGCTGCTATGCCCGGCTTCTACTCACTTTTCAGTTATTTATGAATTCTTGTTTGTGTAACATTTCTAAAGACACATCGATGCTGGAAAATTAGTAAGTCAAAATAATATCATCTATTGTCATTACATTCAACTCCCAGTTATTAGCAGGTGGTGAAGGATTTGTTTATGTTATATGCAGCCTCAGCCAGATGGCTGCCTGAACAGCTGGTCTGAGCACAAGTCTCTTCTCTGTGGTAGCAGGATCCCAAGCAGGAAAGGAGGAAAGAAATTGACGTTTTTCTTGACTTCTTCTTTCAGAATCCACTTAATTCTCATAAAAATCCTATTAGGGAGGTATTTTATCTCCATGTCCCTCCTGAAGAAACTGAAGCCCAGAGAAGTTCAATGACTTGTCCTTGCTCATGCAGCCAAGGGCAGATCTGAGAGTCAAACACGACATGAAGCGGTGTCTCTGAATCCATCACTCTTCTGTTTCTGGGCACCGCCACCTCTCTTGTCTTCGAGCTGTCATGTGCAGGGTCTGGCACGGCCTAGGGCTGCCCCTCGTTCCAGCCACAAGTCTTCCAGGAAACAAGGGACCCCCCAGCCCCACTTCCCAGTTTACATTAGTGAATTTCAGTTCACACCAATGGAGTTCACACCAGTGGTGCCTCCCTGTAGCAAAAATAGTTGAGAGCCGATTGTACTCAGAAAAGCCACTTTTTTTTTTTTAAGCTGGGTCTCATTATGTAGTTCAGGCTGGTCTTGAATTCACTAAGTAGCCCAGGCTGGCCTCGAACTCCAGGCAATCTTCCTGCCTCAGCCTCCCAAGTGTAGGGATTACAGGCGTGCACTACCACTCCTGGTTAGCCACTTTTTATTGGAATAGCCATTCCTTGGAAATGTACAGAGCAGGGGCTGGGCATGTAGCTCAGTGGAAGAGTGTGCCTAGCATAGTGGATTTGATCCCCAGTACTGGAAAATAAAATATGTACAGTACTTCATGTCATCTAAAGACAGCAGAGAAAATTATATGGAATAAGAAGAAATATATTTGATCTCTGTTATGGAAGACACTGTTATAAGAAAGAATTTCTGAATAATAAGAAATAAATAAGCCCAAGACTCGGTGATTCAAATATGTGAAGATCTTTATTTTTGAAAAGACCTTTCCATATATGTCTGGAAGATGGTTCTGCCAAATGCAAGAATACTTCTAGAATTTTTCAGCCTTCCAACGTTAAAACTTTCTGAGTTTGGGTGGGTCTGGGTCAAGGAGCACGTGCTGCTATATTCACAATCTGCTGTGTGCGAGTTATAGTACATCAGTGAGCATCTCTCTGGGCTAAGAACACACCTCACCTTCGCCCACTTTGGGAATTCTTGGGGCCATTGTCTAGTCCCACTAGAAAAATTTACCTCAAGTTTAAATTTAAATCAGGATTTTTTTTCTTAATACTCTTTTCTTTTTTTTTAATTTCCAGATAATGAACTACCAAAACGTGAGTTTATGATCATTTATGCTTTGTCTGAGGATGCAAATTGGTGGGTAGAGAAGAAATTGACTAAGAGATGAGCCCATGAACTAAGAATCTCTCCACTGTACATGCCCAACCTCCATTTTAGAAAGCTTCCAAATAAGGAGTTTTGTGAGGTTTTCTTTACTTCCCCTTCCCACATCCCCTCGTTCCTGCCTAAACCCCAAGGCCACCTTTTGGGAGGTTCTCTGGCCCCTCTCCTCTCACCCTCTGGCCAGTAAGCCTCCCTCCAACAAGCCAGTCTAAGACCCAAGTGACAAGAGACCTTCCGCATTTGGTTAGTTCTTTTGTCACTGACTTGCCTTTTTCTGAAATGTTCTTGGTTTCTCCACCCAATTTCCCATCTCCTCTCTTCCATTCCTCAGAATACAGTGTCTCCATTTCGGGAACCAAGGTAGTGGTAACGTGCTTTCTGGATTCAGCTGACTCAATAAAATGGGAAAAAATTGATGGAGAAATATCCGGTTACAATGATGAACAGCTCATAATTGAGAACTTCTCAGAAATGGAGCACAGTGGTTATTATGCCTGCTATAAGAGCAACTCAGAGAAGAGCCATTATCTCTACCTGAAAGCTAGAGGTAAGGAGAAGATCGGTCCAAGCAGGCGTGCTTGCCAACTTCCCCAGCCCTGCCTGCAGCCCCCGGCATCTCAGGGCTTCCTCCTGCACCCACCCCTGGGACTCTCTAGGGGCTCACAGCGTCTGTGTTTTCTGGAATGCAGATTAAATACCAATGTGGGGGTGTCTGAGTAACCTCAGTCAATGCTAGGTCTAAAATAACTTCCCTAGAGACAGGCCTCGGTCATCTGCACTGTGTCGCTCCCAGAAACAATGGTACCCAGTATGAATTTGTCTGATGCTCCATCCAGAGGCACACTCTTCACAAGAATTTGTAAAAGAGATGCAACACCTCTATTAAAACCCTCTAAGATCCCTATCGCCACCCCCTGCAAAAAACCCTCTAAGATAGCTGAGCATGGTAGTGCATGCCTCTAATGCCAGCACTCAGGAGGCTGAGGCAGGAGGATTGCTATGAATTTGAGGCCAGCCTGGGCTACACAGTGAGTTCTAGGCCAGTCTGAACTACACAGCAAGGCCCTATCTCAGAAAACCAAATAAATAAATACCCCTGAAGCTGAAGCATAGTAATAAAACAATCATGGGAGCTAACATTTATCAAGTGCTTATAAAGTTTCAAGCACGGTACCAAAAATCCCCCCACTTGCCGGGGATTTTTTTCATGTAACCCTTTCAATAGCCTCGAATGAAGTACTATTTTATTTCCATTTTGTAGATGAGGAAACAGAGACTTTGTGGGTTGAAAATACTTTTCACAATTCCCATAACTATTGAGTAATGCAGCCTTAACTGGGGCTTGCTTTTATCATTGCTGTTGTCAACACGTCGAAGGGGCGGGCTGTGGCCCAGGTGGCACATGAGTGTCGAGGGGAAAAGCTCCCTCATCTGTTCCTTCCTCTTCTCCAGTGTCCCGGGCTTTTCCCTTCTCATTCACTTCTCTTCTTCCCTCCAACCCCATCCCCTGCAGTGTGTGAGAAGTGCATGGAGGTCAATCTGACGGCCGTGGTCACCATCGTCATAGTGGACATCTGTATCACTCTGGCCGTGCTGGTGCTGGTTTATTACTGGAGCAAGAACAAGAAGACCAAGGCCAAGACCATGAAACGAGGAACCGGAGCAGGTGGCAGGCCCAGGGGTAAGACCACAGAACTGGGTCGGAGAACATTCCTGCCAGCAGGCTCCCAGCCCGGGCCAGGACGGGCAATGAGTCCACAGCAAGGTCCAACACCTTCTTTAGAACATTCGCTCAGTGCGCTGCGGTGGTCAGAACCTATCCCGGAGCCGTGGGGAGAGGGCTTTAGGGTGTTACCTCCTGCCTTTTCCTTCCCCTTCCCTCATGGAAAGCAACAACAGGCCCGCTTGGCCTGAGTCACAAAGTGAGAAGAATAGCGTGAGGATTGGATGAAAGAAAGCAAAGAGAACAAAATGAGGCGTGATGGCACGTGTCTGTAATCCCAGCACTCTGGGAGGCTGAGGCAAGCGTTTGAGCCCAGCCTGTAACTTAGTGACTTAACGAGACCCTGTCTCAAGTAGGGGGCTGAGGGGGGAGATTGGGGGGTAGCTCAGTGTGAAGGCCTGAAACACAGAAAAAGAAAGAAAAAACAGAGGTGCTGCATGGATAAGGAGACACAGAAGGGAAGACAAAGGGGCCTGCCATCCTTGAGGTCATATCACCGCAGCCACGAGAGTAAAGTTCCTACATGGGGGTAAAAACTTTTACCTTCCCTCCTCTATAGGACAAAACAAGGAGAGGCCGCCACCTGTTCCCAACCCAGACTACGAGGTAACAGGATGGAACGGGTGGGAAGCTGGGGCTGGGATAGCCTTCCGAGGGGCAAGGGCACAGATAGGACTGCCCATCGTGTCTCCACATACTGCAGAATTCCTCACTCAGGGTCCCAGGACAGCTCGCCATGTGCCTCCCTCTGCCTCCTTCAGGCCAAGGTCATCGCAAAGCCTGCTTGGCTTCCACAGGCATGGAGAGGAGGAGTTTAGGGGGAACACACTCTCCTTCCCCTGGCTTGCACGCTGGCTGAAACACAGCAATGGAAAACACCTCACATGTAAACGCTAACATGATAAACTCGGGGCTGACAGTCCACCAGCATGCAGCATAGCAGTCAACCAGTTACTGTATCTAAAAGCAAAAATACTTCACTGGCAAACAGCCTAAACTTCCCTCATCTCACCCCACTCACTGTCAGATAAGACCACCCTTCCCCTTCCAGGCTGCCTCTTAACTTGCTCATTAAAGTCCTACTGCCTGGCATGGGGCGGGACTACTAGGGTGGTTCTCATTGGTTAGTAGGTGTGCACTGCCAGTTGTTAAATTTTTTGACTATCACACCTGGTAAACTCAAGAAATATTTATTGAGGGCCAGCAAAGCATATGATATTTACTTTCCCGTAAATGACTTCATCTGACCCTGATGGAAGCCTCAAGGGGCAAGTCTTTAGATTGATTCCCTTTTTGAGATAGGAAAGCTACTCAGAGAAGAAGGTGACTGCCCCAAGTGCCAATTTAGACTTCAAACTTGCCTCCTAATTCCAAGCATAGAGCTTCTTCCACTGCACCGCAGCTAGATCTCCAGCACGTTTCCCCTCAGGGTCCACTTCCGCTAGCCCTGCTAATTGTCCCCTCCCTGTCCTGCCCCCAGCCCATCCGGAAAGGCCAGCGGGACCTGTATTCCGGCCTGAATCAGAGAGGAGTCTGACGGCTCCAGAGGACAATGCCCAGCCTGGCTCTCCTGGGATATCCTGCTATTCTTTGTTCCCTGGATAAGTCTCGGACCCCACAAAGAAAATTATTCTTCAGTCTCATGCTGAATTCACACCCTACAGCCTTGTTCCTTGCTCCCCTCTTCCTGCCTTCGTTGCTAGTGTCCAGCTGTAGCCTATCACTGCTTTGTTGCCTTTGAAACGGCATGGCTAGTCAGGCCCTCACACCTGGCCTCCCCTCTTGTCAGCATATTTATTTCTATTATTCACTCCCTGCTGACTCTTTCTTCCCCCAACATGGAAGTTATTTCTGCCTTCAGTTCCCTCCTTTTCTGCTATGTAAGTTGCCCCTTATCCCTAACAATCCCATACAACTTTCTGTTTTTCTAGCTGTCTTTTGCAACCTTCTGTGGGGATGAACTGAGTAAATGTTGGCAAAGGCCCTGCCCCATTCACGGATCTCGGTCCAGAATCCACCCTGAGCCCCTCCCTGGTCTCTACTGTAGGCCACTGGATGGCTATCTGCATCTCAGCGGAATGCCAGACTCTCCTCCACTAACAGAGAAAACCAATAAAGTGTACTTGGCTGAACGAGATGCTGTCTCTCTTTCCTGGGAGGTTCTCAGAGGCCACCTTATTTCCGAAGACAACTCAGGTTCTCCCCGCCTTTACACGCAATCAGGGCTTGCAGTGCGGTCCCCAGTGCAAGTGCAGCCTGTTTCCCACCCTGCGGGGGCATTACCTGAAGCTCTCCTCGGAGAAGGAAACAGGAAAGAGAGAGGGGAAATTTAACTAGCTCTTCTTGTAGGAAAACATCAAAGATGGCAGAGAGTGACTGATAGATCCCTGATGGGGCGGTCAGTTCATAAAATGGGTTGAGACGGAAAGAGAGCCCAGGAAAGGCAGATGGAGGTGACAAAAGAGGAGGTGCGAGGGAGGCCTTGGGAGTGGGACACGGCTTTCCATATGGTGCCAGGAAGAGTCACTGAGCCGGGGCTCGAGGAGGCGGAGGAAGGAAGCTCCGGAGCAGGCAGCCCTCCCTCCCGCTCAAGAAGCAGCTGCTGCAGCGAAGCAGGCTGCGGTGAGGCCGGGCAGGATGTGGGCTGCTCCGGGGCGGGGACGCGGTGGCGGCCGGACCTGGGGGGAAGACCTCGTTCTCCGCCTCCCACAGCGCGCTTAGCCTGCGGAGAGGAGGGCCGGACGTGGAGGAGAAGCGGTGCCGCCCAGCTCACAGCGGCGGGCTCTTTTCGGTCCCTCTCTGCACTCAGAAACCTTCTGGCGACCACAACGGAAAAGGCCTCTTTTAATTAGTAGCCCTCCGCATACTGCACACGCTCAGCCTGGGCCTTGCCATCCCTGTTGAAATGTCACTTCTTTTTTTTTTTTTTTTTTTTTTGGTGCTGGAGATCGAACTACTCAGGGTCTTGCGCTTGCTGGGCAAGCACTCTAACCACTGAGCTAAATCCCCAGCCTGAAATGTCACTTCTAAGCACCAATTCTTTTACTCAAAAGGAGTCTCGGTCATGTTGCTCACCAGGAGCTGCCCCCCGGCAGTCTGGCCCAAAGGGGGCAATTTTGTCCTACATGTATGGGATCGTGCTCAGACAAGAGATGACATGGCCCAGCGTGATAAAAACAA
>PVJO010010565.1:0-63705 GCA_004026905.1 Hystrix cristata
CCATACCCATAGGATCACAGAAAAGTGTATTGCTCAGCTTCTTTATTGCAGCCAAAGACCTGCGGCTCACTATGCAAAGAAGGAAATGGTTTATTTTGGCTCATTGTTTAGAGAACTCAGTTCCTGACCACCTAACTCAAAGGCAGATATTCATGGGAGAAGGGTAAAGGTGAACAAAGTTGCTCATATCAAGGAAGCCAGGAAGTAGAGCACGGGGGAGGAGCCCCAGTAAGAGACACGTCCTCCAAAGGCACACTGGGCCCAGTGACCCACCTTCAACTGAGCCCCACCATCCAACAACACGAAGAGTGTGTCCATCATGCGATCACGTCTCCATGAGTCTCTTAGTTTGTTCAAGTCAACTAAGCCTGTCACAATAAGTAGCCATATAAATGATCTATGTAGGTGTTTTTCTTTTTTTTGTGCTAGGGACTGAACTCAGGGCCTTGTGCTTACTAGGCAAGCATTCTAAGACTTATGTAAGTGTATACGATGGATTCCTCCATTTCTAAGGTGTTTTGAAAGGCTATATGCCAAGCTTTCTAAAAACAGAATTCATCTTGTTTTCACAGTTCCCATAATTGACTGTGTGTGCAATAAAGATTCATATGAGATCGTTACAGTATTTTTGTGATGTAAAAGTTCAGAAACAATCTCAAGGTCTATCAGTGAAAAACTGGTTTAAAAAGTATCTGTTACATCCATACAGGCAATGCAATATTAAGCAACCAAATATATGAATGTGTAATCACTATTTGAAGTGACATGGAGCAATGTGTATTTTGTATATCAATGAATAGAGAAAACAGGATATAGAACAAACTGTAAAAAACAATCTACCACTAGCTTACAAAACTAAAACATATTTTGATAGATGCATAAGTATTCCTAAAATTATTTCCTAATTTGGCAGCAATAATAATCTCCAGGAAAGTGATTTCAATGGTATGTTTTGCATACAATTTTCTAATCATTTAATTTTATATTTAGTAAAAATAAATAAGCTAAATTAGAGAAAAGACTGGAAAACACCACCAGCACAAAAGGTGAAGAAAATGCATTGGTTTATTTTGTGGTCCAGCAGCAGGAACACATCATCATTAGCACCTGGGAGGTGTACAGAAAGCAATGGAATTAATTAAATTGCCCTGTATATCTAAAAAACTTGAGTAGATAAGCCCAGTAGGCCCATTTCCTTTTAAAATCTCCATTATCATTTATTTGAATAAATGCTAATTAATCCCTTAGAATAGGGTTTATCCCTGAAATGTCACCACCTATATGTTACCACTGCCAGTTTATACAGTATTTTAGTGTTAATTAAAAGAACATCACACATTGTACTGGTTTGGTCCATGGCTTGTTTCTAGGTTAAATGTATGTTCATTGCTACATTGCATAACAGGTAAGCTTTTAACATTTTGGAACAGATGCCTAGATAACTAAGATTTTTCATACCAAACAGAAATCTATTTCTGTGTTCTGAATCACTAGGACTTAACTTGGTGTCAATACTTGTCCTTCTTTATAATTTATCAAAAGCTGCATAAATTAGAATACTTATTCTAGAATGATTGAAACTAATGAGGATCAAAAATGAAAATCTCATTCTTCATTCATAAACACATGTGTATATATTTATGCTGATATGTGTGCACATGCTATATAAACATACCTTTCTATGGCATGTAAGGCTGGACTCTGTGGAAGGGCTCCACTTTCCCAAAACTTTAGTCTATTATGAAACTCAACACAAACTTTGAAGGAAGCCAGAATACTATAAGTATTGGCAATAAGTATTGGAAATACGAATGGTGGAAGCAGAGTCTAGGGAAAAGAGAATTTGCTTATATTTATGGTTGGAAAATCTCTCTCATCTTATCGCAAAAGGGCTTTAAAAGTAGAAGGATATACAATTAATGGAGATAGGAGTATATAAATTTTAAAACAAGGAACTCATTTCAATTTTTATTTAAAAATTGTCTCACTTACTAATATATCTTCATTTAAAACTTGTTTAAAATATATTTTGTGTATCTTATAATTCAGCATTGTAATAAACTGATGAAACCACATATTTAAGGGTTAAGCAGTCTGAAGTTCATGTCCCGGAAATTGAGTTCAAATGAGTTCAAATTGACTTCAAAAAACCCAGCCATTCATTAGCTATGTAAAGTTTGGGCAAATTATTCGAGTTATTGCAAACTCTATTTCCTTTATAAACTGTTAATAACAACACCTGACTGTAGGGTTATAAGATTAAATGAGGAAAAAGTAGAGAACTGCTTAGAGTAGTACTCAAAAATGATAGCTATTAATATGATAAAAATTATTAATTTATTTTGAATTCTAAAATATGTTCACACGTATGTATTAACTCATTTATGTCTGTGGTAGCTTAAGTTATTGATAGCACACTAATTTAGAGATTTAAAATAGCTTTTAAATTTGTTTATTTAAATGACAAATCTTATCCCAAGTCCTCAGGGAAATTCAGATTTTTTCTAACTATTCCAAAGATAGGAAACTGCTACTCATTCCTCACCTTGATCTTTAATATTCAAACATGACAGGTTCCAAATGAACCTCAGAAATGTTACAAGTACACGGGGAACAGAATGTCAGAATGTGTTAGATGAGCTACAGGACTATTACTCTAATTACTCAGGGTCTTAAATTCTGGTAAATAGCTTCTTGACTCACTCAGGTTTTTATAAGCACTTTTGATCTGATTTCCCTGAGATGGTGCCCCCAAGGGGAAAAACCCTCCAAAAATTAATATAAACATGTATAATGATTGCTTGACAGTCACTCAGAGGTACTGTGCACGGAAAAGTGCATTGGGGGAAGTAATAAATCCAGAAGTGGGATCGAGAATGCAGAAACTTGTACATCGGACATGTTGCTACTTTTTCCCATCTATTCTTTTAAGATACATTTTAGATACATATTAAAACAAGGTAGCCAAAAAGGGACCTTGAAATTACATGGGCTCTTACTAGTGCTAGCACACAAAGCAGTTCACGACAAGCAGGAGTTCAGTAATGTGTAGGTTCAATGTAGTTTTCTAATATCTCCCATGAACAAAGATTCCCTATTTCCCTATTCTTGATCTTCCCAGGGCTTGTGCCTTATTTTGTTATTTTGCTAAAAGGAATGTGGTCATCATGATGCCTCATTATTAAGTCTAACCCTCGAAAGAACTGAATGTACCTCTTCTGCCTCTTCTAGAACAAACCCAGGTCACCTGGCGTTGGAAAATTAGGTGCAACCACCCTTAAACCTGAACTCTGTTGAATGCAGGTGAGAATTAAACAGTTGCTCAGCCGAACCCAAGCCAAGTGCCTCGACCCCACAACTGCAGGCTAGCGGAATGGGTACTGTGTTAGGTCATTACCCTGATACGCAGTGATTGCTGCTGTTAGCCAAGGAGTTTCTCCATAGTCTCTGTGGAGCGTGGTCTCAGCCTGTGCTGAAAGGGACAAGAAGAGGATTTTCTGGAGAAAACGTTTCACAATTTAATCTTTGGTAAAGGCCAAGGTTAAATCTAGCAAGGAAGTAAAGGGAAATCGGTAATTACACCACAGAGCTGGGTCACACAGAGAAGAAAAAATAATTTCCTTTGAGATTGAGTAGGAAACAGGGTGTCCAGAGCTGGAAACAGTTATCAGTTTGACCAGTTCTGGATCCTCCCCACTGATGCTTCTGAGGCCGACTCCAGCCTGAGTGAGGAAATGGACGGAGCTGAGCTTGCCTTCAGCAGGCGGACTTCAGTCACGGAAGCTGATGGAGAAAGGGCAGGGCACATGGAAGGAGGGGGAGGGAGCACAGGGGTTTAGATCAATGCAGAGCCGCCGAGAAACTTCAGGATTCTCCATCTGTGGTTGTGTCTCAGCACCATTTCCTTCCCTGGCTCTTCTCACACTGAGCAAGTTTCTTGTTAAAAACATGTATATTTAAAGGGAAGATATGATCAGGTAAGTCTCTGTTAAGGACATTGAGTTATTCAAATACAAAAGGAAAGCATAAACAATGGAAACTGCGGGAGAGAGAAGCCAATAATCCCAAGTTTCATTTTAGGAGTCTTTGGAATGAATCAACAAGGAGATCCATGGATGTGGGTAAAGAGCAGCAAGTTCATGAATATTGGGGAGAATGTTAACCTGTACTCTGGATATATTCTTATTTGGAGTAATTGTCTTATGTTCTAGACAATACATTTTTATAAAGATCAACAGCAAAAAAAAAAAAAAAGAAAGAAAGAAAAGAAAAGAAAGAAAAGATCAACAGCACCTGGAAAATACACACACACACTCTCTGGACTTTGAAAAGTCTAGCAATCCTGTTTGAGAGAAATAGTAGGGACATTTAATATGAAAACTAAAAAACAAGAAAAGGAATGGCTATGCTCTTTGAATATGTAAAAGGTCGGAAGTATGGCTAGAGATTTGAGTGTCTCTATGGCCAAAAATACAATGCACAGAAGCAGACTGTAGACTGCAAAGGGCAAAGCTGGAGAATGGAGAGAAATCTGCACTTTAAAACAAAATTGAACTTTTGACTTTGATTACATTTTGAAATTGGAAACATATTTACTCATTGACACTATGTTGTAAGACTTGAAGTTTTTATGACATAAATTTAATGTGAAATGTCAAGGGGTTTGTCAGATTGGTTATGCCAGACAGGGGAAGCATCAACAAACACACACGATTTAGAAACTCTGAGAGAGGAAAATGATATTCCCCCTAACTGCTTCATGAAATACTTTTTGGAATGATTACACATGCTTTTCTGGTTTATAAAATAGTGCTTTCTTAGCCTACACTTATTATCTTTTGAATTCACTTAATCAGTGACTAGCAAGGTAGGAGACACTGTTCAAGTAGGCAGTTCTAAACATTCTCCAGTTCTGATCTGTGTGCGGTTGTGGATATCACAGGTTCTAAATCAGTGAAACAATTCTATCATTCAAATCATACACATTGTTAAAATAGATTGTCTTACCAAAATACAATAATCTCTTGTGGAAAAATCATTAAAGATCACTTATCTAAACGTACACTCTAATATTCTGACATTTTTCTTTAAAATTACTTGGCATTATTTCTATTAATTCTATTCAAATTGAACTGTAAGAGCTTATTGGCAGCAACAAGATTCACAAACACTAAAGAAAACACACATTTGACTGAGTTATTAATATTCTAGAAAAAAACTGAAGCATATATTGAGACCATCATATGCTGATCCTCATTGAAAAAGGCTACTCTAGAGGTTGGATTTTGACTGTAAACAAACAGCATCTATATAGCAGAAAAGCATACCAAGCTAGAATGCTGGCCCAACAAAGAAAGCAAGCAGTCTGTTTTCTACTTTGAAAAATAATAAGAAATATTTCAAAAGGACTTTCTTTTTTGATCCTTAAATATACCTGAGGTAACTTTTCTGGGCAAAGGAATACCTAGCAATATTTGCGACTTCCCGTCTTTTTTGTCAGAATGTTTTGTATTTTTCCTAGTTGATGAGCAATTGGATTCATTTTATTCGAGGAGAATCATCTTTCCCAGAGAACAAAAACAACTTACGTTGGAAAATTAATTTGCTTTTTGCAGAAGCAGTAATATTCTGTGAAAAGTTGGAAGGAATTACTGTGACTCCATTGAGGAATAAAGAGCAGTCAATTGTGGGCATAATATACCCATTCCTCTCCAAGGAGTTACCTATTTTCTATGCCAATCAAGGTTATTAATCTTTATGTTTCAGTTGCTTAGAATATTCATGGGATGAAAATAAGCTGTATTTCATTTTATTGTCTTTGAGATATCTATTCAGCCTCAGGAATAACTTTATAACACAGAACAAATCTTATTTTCTTTATACTTTTAAAGTATAAAGTATAAAGTATATACTTTTATACTTTCAAAGTTTTTCATAGATATGATTTCACTAACGTTCATTGGGATAGAAGAGCAGCATTTCAGCTATAAGAGACTTTTAAAAAAACAATATTATTAACATCACTGTTTTTATTCCTTGGGCAGTGAGTTCATCATATGGATACATTTTGTAATTAAAGTTTCCAAATTGCTACTACAGAACTTGAAAATTACATGTATTTCCTGGGAAATTGCCTATACGATGTCTAAAATTATATTGGTACCATCCACAACACTTGTGCAATATTTGGATGCTTTTGGAAATCTAATGCTAGTTCTTTTGTGGAGGCTGTTTTGTAATAATCATTAGAAAAAATAAGAAATAACAACCACATACACACAAACATGAAATCTATATCTATATGAGATACCTCAAAATAAATAGCAAATTAACTCTTCTCTAATTCAAATATCCAGACCCTCACTTGGCTCTCCTCTCCCTAAAAATATAATAATTGCTTTTGGAAAAGATTTTTAAAATCTAGAAGATGTATATTCTTTCTAAGATTTCCTTTAGTTTCATGTTTAACACGTGCAGAATAAATATGATACATAAAATAGCTTGTCTTATTTTTAAAGTATTTTAAAAATACTTTGGATTTGAGATCTACACTTCCATCTCTATGCTTGTGTCTATCTTCCTCTGTCTATTTTATTACTTTTACCTGCATGTGGATTCACAGGACACCAACTAATTGTCATCAGGTTGATTCGTGGATTAGAAATTATTATACCCCAAATTTCAATTGGACTTCCTTTTTAAAAGTGTAAATCACATTGAGACTAAGGGAGATTTCTCTAGCTGAATCATTGTTACTTTTACAAAATGGTCAGCAGTGAATTTCATTTCTAAAAGGAAAACCCGAGGATGTGAGACAGTATTGCATGAAGCAATCATGTCAATAGTAATGATTAGACAAATACCTGAAAAGGAATAACTAACAGCAGCACACTCCAACGTGGCAAACTAAATTTTTATCGCCATTCCTTAACCCTAAAGTATGGTAATTTTCCCTGGGTAGTGTGTTTGCTTTAATCAATCAGTTGGTTAACATCACTTTGTTATCATTTTCTTAGGAAAAAACCCAAAATTTCTTTCAGGGTTTGAATTTAGTGTCAGGTCCCTTTATAGATAGACAGAGATAGTGTGTGCGTGTGTGTATGCTAGTATGGTAAGATAAAGTTTAAATTTACAGTTCAAAATATAGTGAGTAACTAAACATTTTTTTTAATCTTTCCCTTTTAAAGTGTTTGAAATTGAGCATCAGAAAGGGGAAAATAATCATATTTGTGATTAATTGATTGACTCAGTATCCTTTATCCCATTCCCTTCCTAGTCCCATGATCTCCACATCACCAACATCAATTCCACTGGTGTTTTGATTATGCATATTCTTAAAATATGTAGCACTGTTTCGTGATACATAGTGAGCCATTACTTGATGTTTTCTTGTCGCGGTATTCACCCATTGCTATGTTTATATCAGATGTAACCATGTGTCTCTAAATGTATATATGGTGTTATTTCTAATAGGGCAAAGTATTTACAGTATAATAGATTACATAAGAACAATGGTTTTGAAAAATGACGTATTAATTTTTCTTGCTACTGTAACACATAATCACAAACTTAGTGTCTTAAAACAATATATATTTTCTTTTTCATTTTTTTTCTTTTACAATTCTGGAGTGCAAATGTCCAAAATGGGTTAACAGGGCTATGGTCTCTTGAGGAGAATCTGCTTCTTTGCATTTTCTAACTTCTAGAGCACCAAATAATCCTTTCCCTGTGGCTCCTTATTCTGTCTTCAAAGTTAGCAATGTAGCATTGTTTCCTGTCTTTATCCACCCTCGGCTATTGTCCTCACAATTTTTGACATCCTGCCTTCCTCTTACAACATCACTTGTCTTTGTGGTCACCTCATCTAGATAATCCATGATTATTACCCTCTATCAAGACACTTAATCAAAGCTGCAAAGTCCTATTTGCACATAAAGTGACAGAATCACAGATTGTGGAGATATGGGTATGAGTATTTGTAGAAAGCCATTATTCTGCCTTACTACAGTTCCAGAAAAAAACAAAACAAAACAAAACAAAAAAACAAAAAAAAAAGCAGTTCTAGTTTAGGCAGATGACTGCTATCTTTGCTTTTACTGTTTAGGACAGGCTGTGCTAGCCCAAGAGGATACAAAGACTCTGTGCATAGTGCCTTCCACTGACTGCAGATATGGCAGAGATTATTTTGAAATATTGTCAGGGCCTCCGCTATGTTCCAAAAGTGTCCCTCCTGTTAAGATTTCCCCCATCAATGGTGTCACATGCCAGTAGGTCACTGGTTCCTGACATGTGAACTCCCCTAACTTCATTTACCTCATGGCAGCAAGCTACTCGATTTTGTCCAGTCCAGCCACATCTGGCTCCTTCAAACCTTCGTTCCTCTCCTTATCACAGTTTCCTCAGCTCCTTCATTTCACATGAGCCTGGTCTTTCTTGGACACAAGACTGAGTAGTATTGTCTAGCTAATTCCCCTTCAGGTACTGGTTTTGAAACACACAGAAGAAATCTGTAGTTTTAGAGACATTAGAATTTAATTACCTTCTTAAAATGGCAAGTGCCCTCCTCTACTAGTGAGGGGGAAAACATACAATTAAATTCACTATGCCTGCCCCTCCAGGTTAGGCTAACTTTATGAGATCACAGACAGTAGACTACGAGGATGCCAAAATCACGGCTGGACCCTGCAAAATCCTGCCAGTAGATGGGCTTGTATCACATTCGTCAATGAGCTTAGATGGACCAACTGATGATCAGCCTTTTCCTGCACCTCACACCAGCTGCCTGGCTTTTTCTTCCTTTCTCTATTCTGGTGGAATGCAATGATTCGAATGCCTTTTCTTTCAAACCATTTTTTTTCTCCCACTCTGATTGGCTTATGACTCCTGCTGATTGACAGGCAAGTCTACAGCTGCGGGGTCGCTTTTGAAGCTATTTTATCTTTTCTCTTTGACTTTCTTTTAATTTGATTGGATTCACTCTTGGAGCACCCTGTGGAAAGAACCTTGATTACTCTCATTTCCACTGTGAGTTGGTAGATGGCAAAGCGCACTCAGAGGTCTGATCCTTCCTTTGTTAGCCCTGGCCGCCTGTGGAAGCTCTGGGAGTGCTTATCTTGGCTGGCAGATAAGTGCTCCCAGGTTTAAACTTCAAAGGCAAAACCCGGGCAGCCCCAAAGAAAGGAAACACAGTCAACTTCAAGGGGTGTGTGAGGTGGTCCTGTGGTTACTTTCGGAAGTGTGAAAAGCACACTGAAAAAAGAGGCTAACTTCAAGGTCTCCAGGTGACTGTTCACATTTGGATAGTACGGCAGCGTCCTGGGAAAGGACCGAGGCTTTCTCCGGGGCACGGTCCAAGAACTCTCAGCTTGAGGGCTGAGCTTGGGTGCAGGCCCTGACCTGATGGCTGCAGGTTCCCTCGAGCCCTCAGGTGCAGTGAGAAGCTGGTCCTGCAGGACGGCTCATCAGCACAGCCACACTGTGCCACAGGAGCAGTGGTTTGTGTCTCACACTGGCCTACTCTTTGTAGACAGTGCTCATGGCTCTAGTGTCCATAGGAAATTTTTACCAAAAATTTTAGTGTACATGGTATATTTTTCCATCTTAATTCTGAAGTTAGGATGGCTTCAATGCCAAAACAAAATGAAATCCTCAAGCCCCCCACTTCCCTGAAAACATAATGACATTCCTGTTCTTTTCTCAATTATTTACACACACATACACACAGTAACTGGACTCAGTCACAAAATATGTAAAGGAAAGAACCACAATTACTCCCTCTGTTCATTGCTGTTTTATAGCTATGAAAGACAGAGGAGAATACATTAGGCTAAACCTTGACTCTCGGGGGCTTTAGTCTGCTTATTTGGGGCTCATCTTTGTTCCTCATTTCTTCACCTGAGTATTATTTGGCTCATCAAATAAAGAGATGAGCTTCATAGCTGTAGTTTCCACCTCATGTGATTGTGGAAAGGAATACACGGCAGAACGTTATTAATGCATTCAATAGCAGTAATTGGTTATGTTCACTACTATCACTGCCCCTTTCTCTGTAGTAGTCTCCAGCTCAGTGTGTTCATGTGTGTGGGAATCAAAATAGGAAAAGAAGGGAAAATAGGTTAATTGGGTTTCTACACATTTGCTGCTCTGTCCCTGCATCATGATCCTGCTGCCCATGTCGTTTAGTGTCACTTTCTTTTTGATGCTCTGAATTTTGTCCTGTTTGCTTTCTGTTTAACAGTCAGCCTCCAGACTTCGCTCTCTGTGAAGCACTGGGGTGCAGCTGTGAGCCCTTCTGCTGAGCCCACCAGGCTCCAGCCTCTGTGGCTTTTCTAGCTCCTTCCTAGGGAGTCACCTGTTGAGCATTTTCTGGCTCTACATGACAGATGTCAACATCCTGATTAGCCTCTGGGTAGTCCGAGGGTAGAACAGAGGATCAAGTTGATAGATTGTCAGGCAGAAAATGTCTCTTGGAATACCAGGAGTCCCTGTCCTCCTGAACATTTGGGCTACTGTTCCCTGGACTGCCACCTCTACTGGTCTCTACTGCTCACTTCACATCCTACTACTCTTTCAATCTCAACTGTGAGAAAAACTATTCACATTTTTCCACAGGTTCCCTGACACACACTGATATTTGTGTTGTCATCAACACAGCTGTTTGCATAGCAAGATGCTGATGCCCGCATACATATGGGACAGTCCTGATTCAGTACCAATACATAGAGGATTAATATCAACTTGTCGACCATGATTAAATACTGTGGTTTGAGACAGACATACAGGTGGGTGGATAGATCGATCACACACATGCACCCGCCTCCCTGTCTCCAGACTCAGCCAGCAAGAAGGCCACCGTCAGATGGAAACCCTGGCCTGCTACCAGAGCCAAGAGCAAGCAGGTTAGGACACACGGGGAGGGCATCATAGTTGCAGATGTAATTAAGGTCACTAAGCAGCTGACTTTAAAATGAAAAGACAATCCTACATTATCTGGGTGGGTAATCACAGTGTTTTTTAGCCACTTAACAGTCTACCCAGCACTTCATAAGGCACACTCATAAGTCTTTGTTTTATATCAACTATTTTTCTGTATTTTTTTTATTTAGAACATTGTATTATCCTTTGATGTTTGTTTCTAATGAAATCTAATAAGTTCTGGTTATTGTGCTTTACTAATTTGCATTTATTTGTGAAAAATAACTTAATTTTGTGCTATGATCTATAAAAACTTACTGTAAGTACATTAGATATAATTTTTATACTCTACCAGAACACACTAATATTCTTTTACAATATAAAATGGACACGTTTGGGACACTGAGACTGAACAGGAAGGAAGTGCCAAGAGATCAGCAAAAGGAAAAACTGAAAATGGGAGAAAAGTTAGCATATCAGAGGGAAAAGTCTGTGTTATGACACAAAAACGAGGTATCCTTGTTGTCAGCTATTCATAAGAAAGATACGCTAGAATTTGAAAGCATAAATGACACTAAAAATATTCCAATAGTAGTCAATGATTATAATAATTCTATGGGTGGTGTTCATGGAGTCGATCAACCTCTAATCTTATTATCAAAACATGAGGAAAAAGTATTATAAAATATCTATGCACGTTCTGAACAAATCATATGGAACATGTTTGTTATCTATGCAAAAGAAGGGGGTTCAAAAAGTGACTGACAATCGAGAGTAAGTCTAATAGACCAAATAATTGAAAAACAGGGGACAGCAAAATGCCAACCAGGAGGTCCATCATGGACATCTTCAGCACTACATTTAGCGGGTAGACATTTTATTGAAATTATACCGCCCACAGGAAAAAAGGAAAGGCCACCATGACAGTGAAAAGTGTGTTGTTCAAAGAAAGACAATAATGCAAACATAATTCAGAAAGAGATTAGATTTATATTCTCTTACAAAAAAAATCAATGAAAAAACATGTAATTTTTGGTCATTCTATATTTAAATCATGGGACTGATATTGAGTTAAAGTGAAGGGAGGCAGAAAAGAGGTGAGAGAGTTGAAGATGCCACAGTACTGACTTTGAAAATGAAAGAAACAGGCTACAGACTAAGGAATGTGAGAGCTTCTATATGCTAGAAAAGCAAAGAAATTTTACCTCCCCCAGTGACTCTAGAAGGAATGTGGTTATGTTGATATCTTGATTTTGGACCAGTGAGGCTCATTCTGGACTTTTCACCTCTAGAACTAGAAAGAATACATGTGCAGTGCTTTAAAACAGATTTGTGGTAATTTTCTGTAGCAAACGTGAGAAACTAACAGGAGGTGTTAGTTACCTTTCTAGAGTCAATGGTTTGCAAGAGAGCAGATTTAATACAAGACATTTACACGTTATAACTTTCACACACACAAGCCAAATTCAGGAAGAATGTAGAACATCCACCTATGCAGTGGAGACCCAAAAGATCGAACCAAGGGCTGGGAGCCCACAGCACTGTCCAATGTACTTCCCTGTCTGCACTAAAAAGTTGGAGAAATTTACACTGGAACCAGGATACAATGCTCACATCAGAGATGAAGATCAGAGCTCCCCTGAAGTGAACAGCAGCCAATCTGAAAAGAGCAAGGCCCTAAGCTCCTTCTGGGACAAGAACATCCAAGTTCCCTTCTGGAGAACCAGCCACAACAGAGCTTCCCCTCTGAAATAGCTGGCCATTATCTTTGGTTCCTGTGCTTTATACGGTGTTGACAACAGCCTGCAGGTGGATCTTCTATGCCCAGAACCACACCAAATCAGTTCAGCTGGGCATTTCTGCTCAAGTTGACCACAATAAGTTCACCCACAATCCACCCCAGGTCAACTTGCTAGCTACACACATTCTTTAAACTATAGTCTCCAGTGGCAGATTGGTAAAGAGTTAACAAATCTTGTTCTATTCAGATCTACATTAACAATTCTTAGTGTGCTCATTTCCACACCAGAAACAAATATTCAAAGTATTCTCAACATTGATTACAAACAGGTTTCCAAAAACTACAACTATATATGCTTTACAACTCTGATCTGTCTCTCTTGCTGATTCTACTTTTAAAAAAATTGTTTACAAATAAATAGTTTACAAAGTACAATATATCAAAACAATGCATCCACATTAAAAATATGCCTTCAAATTTGAAAACTCGTTGGTTTCCATTCACTTTAACAACAGAACACAGCAACACCAAGAGATCTCCTGCACCCCAAATCCACTCTTCCCTTCTGGTAAAAGGCCTCGGGTCATTTTTCCGTTGTCCTGTTTCTTCTCCACAACCACATTCTGCTCTCTTCGTCCTTGCAGTCCACAGCTCCCCTCTGGCCAGACAATTCAAGTCACCTCGCTGACTCTCTGCTCTTGATTTCCATTACAGATTCAGCCAAAGGCTCTCAACAGTAACTATGCCGCCGTTCCGACACCAGACTGCACTGACATTTTTCTGCCACCAGGCAGTATCTCCAAACACAAGCAAAATGCAGACTGACCTCTGCCAAGCACACATATGCTGCCTGGATCGTGCAGTCAGTGCTGTCTTCCTCAGCAGACGCCTCCCAAGCCTCGTCCTAACCGGAAGCATTTCCAGAAGTTACTCTGGTTTTCTGCGCTCTGACCAGAGTCCCCCATATAGTAAGTTTAGAGCATTCTGGGGCTGCCTCTTTCGCTGGTCCCTCAAAACCTTCCCAAAGTAATTCCAAAGGCTCTTAAACCTCATGGCCAGACAATGTCACAGCAAGGACCCCACTTCTCCAATACCAATTCTGTATTAGTTACTTTTCTAGAGTCAATAATTTGCAAGAGAGCAGATTTAATACAGGACATTTATACATTACAACATTCACACACACAAGCAAAATGCAAGAAGAGTGCAGAACATCTATCTATGCACTGGAGATCCAAAAGATCCAATCCAGGGCTGGGAGCCCACGGCACTGTCTCAAGTAAGTCCATGCCTGCACTAAAAGGCTGAAGAAATCCACACTGGAAACAGGATATGGTACTCACAGTAGAAATGAAGACCACAGCTTCCCTGAAGCAAACAGCAGCCATCCTCGGGGACAGCAAGGCCCCGAGCTCCTTCTGTGACATAAGCAGCCGAGTTCCCTTCTGGAGAACCAGCCACGACAGAGCTTCTCCTGCAAAACAGCCGGCCATTATCTTCTGCTCCCGCTGTCCCCGCACTGTGTTGGCAGTAACCTTCAGGTGGATCCTCTACACCCAAAACCACAGCAACTCAGTCCAGCTGCGCCTTCCTGTTCAAGTGGACCACATTAAATCCACCACAAAAAGGATGGGAAGTAAAGTCTGAGTTACTTCAGTGGTAAGACTAGAGGACTGGGTATTGAATTTAACGTTCATGAGTAAAAGTGAGCCAATAGGGATTTTGTTTGAAAAAAAGTGTTTTCTGACCTACTATCAATCCCAGCTAGAGAAGTCATCACTCCAGTATGTGTACAAACAATAAATTCAACTACCTCATTTGACTGAAAACAATAGTGAGTAATATTAAAGGTCTTGCAGACAGAGACAAATAGATTTTATATAAATGATTAATAACTTGTTTCCTGGGTATTTAACATCAATACGTCTCTGTTCACCTGCTGAAGGGTTCACATAGTTCGGACAGTGGTGTTCAGCTGAATGCTGGGAGTAAATCAATAGAATGGAATGCTGAATTTCAGGGCACGTTATGTCCACACAGTTGTAAGATGTCACATGCTCCAAGGCACAGAGTGGCTCTCAAGAGCAATGGATATCATTTAGACAGAAAAGAAAAGAAAATGTTGAGGTAACCTGGCAAGATTTAATGATTAAATTGTAATGTAAATAAAAACAGAACACCTGAATCAGAAAGCAAGTATCAATATTATTTTGAGAATTCAATAAGAATGACTGATACCTATACGACCCCGGTGTGTTCATCAAACCAAGGATTTCGTCTTTTGTAAGTCTTTCCTGTCCATCGCTTCTATTTTGTTTTTGAGAATTATTTATTCTCCTCTCTGTGATTCAATGGCATATCACTTCTATTGTATCTTGTTTCATTTTCCTCATAGATTATAGTCATTCTTCAATTTGTCTTTTCATTTCACAACCTCTTCAAAGCAGGAAATATTTTTAAAATTTTCTATTGCTCTTATTTTAATTGACATCATAATTCTGTACATTTTTATATCTATGACATGGAATAATTACATCAAACAAATTAACATATCCATCACCTGGGTTACCTATCAGTTTTTGTAGCAAGTCATTTGAAACTTACTCTCCTGGTTATTTTGGCAAGTACGATACCTGATGGTTGACTCGTCACCCTACTGTGAGATCCAGAGCTTCTCCTGGGAAACCTATTCTTGCTGTCTGAAACGTCCCATCTGAAACAGCTCACTGTGGATGGTGATGTGCTGAGCTGAGCATGCGACTGAATTGGTAAAGGGGTTTTTTAGTTTGTGGGAAGAGAGGAAAAAAGAAAGGAAATAGATGAGAAAACCAAAGAGAAGACAAATATTTTTGGGGAAAACAGGTTGTCTAAAGGAAATCTAATTAACTCTCTTACCCATATTATATGTAAATGTTCTCTCCGCCTCCCATTGCAGTTTTCAGTAAATATTATTTTTTCTCCTAATGCTTTGTGGAGTTGGATCTATCTTCAGGATACTTCAGAACTCTGAGTGTGACCCGAGATAGGCACTGGCAAGGTAAGTGGCAATGTCAGAAAGTGCTGTACACAGTCTAAAGATTCAATAAACACTTGCAACTATCCGCGGTTGTCCTTGCAATTTTTAAAAATCAAGTTTTATAACATCTTCCACTCTTCTTTTGATGCTCGTCAAGACTGGACTGCTGAGCACACTGGATTATTTGAAGCACACTGGATGCATGAGGGTTGTCTTTATTACCATTCAATGCCTCCTGGGTGTTTTGCCTGTTGGTTGTATATCTGATGTTGATATTGAAGCTAACAGGAATTCTGAGAGCATTTTTTGGCCTACATTTGAAAGGTGCACAACAAAATTGAAAACTAAGACATTATACTCAGTGAACTCACTTTGTTTTGTTGAGGGTGTCAAACAGAATGATTTTCCCTTCGTAGACCAGACCCAGAAAATTTCTTGGATTTCTATCCTTCCCTTATGGCTGTAGCAGAGGCCAGGAAATGCCACTGGGAGATTTTAATTTTTTATTTTAATTTTTAAATCATTCATTTCTCCAGATATTTGACACAACTTGAAACCACACCTATCTGTTGCCGAAACAGTGGCAGTGAGAAAAGATATTGACACACAGACCCTGTGATTCTGGATCACACTTAACACGTGATAGCAACATCAAGTATCTTCTTGTCAAATGAAGTTCTAATGTTTTATTTATGTAAACTGGGTATTTTTTTTAAATGGCAATGCACATATGTAACCATATTCCAGATCAAGAGAAAGATATTAGCAACAACCTGAAAGCCTAGCTAGTAAACACACACGAGTATTACTTCCCTCAAAGATTAGCAGTATTCTGACTTTTATCACTCCACTCTAGTTTGTGTTTGTGAGCCTCGTATGAAAGAACTCACATCCATGAACTCTGCTGTTGGGCTCATTATGTAGTGAACTTCATGTTTTCTAACAGTAAGCCTCTAATTTTTCTGTCTCTTTTCTTTGTTAGGTAACCATGTCGTAATTTCTGTAATTATTCTACTACAAATGGACATTTAGGTTGTTATATATTTTAAAGGCACTTGGTTAGTCATTAGTTAGAATAAATCCTAAAAATATTATGTTTGTATTTAATTTTCTTTGATAATCTTGGAAATTCTCCTGTATTGTATCTTTAATATGCTTCTTAAATGATATTTCTCAGTAGGCAGACCGCGTTTCTCCAGTATATGTTTTTTTGCTTGTTTGTTTCATTTTTTTCAGTATTTATATTTGCCTGTTTGAAATTATATCTTGTAAAAAACACATAATTCATATAAGGGAGAGAAAAATAACTTTCCTTCTACTCTTTTAAATTTTTAGTTAGAAACCCTCTAACAAAAGGAACAACTCTAAAAAGATGGAATGACAAGAGAAAAACAGTTCATTGACTTGTATACCACAGATGTCCATGGGAGATAAACCAGGGAAATGGGTAAATCACAGAGAGGGGCTTTAGCTCCCGAGAAGTGACAAAACAAAGGAAAAGGACCTCGAGTCTCAGGGAAGTTGCAAATGATGAGAAGACACAGACTTGCAGGTAAGTAAGGGTGACGGTTAGTAGTTTATTTTGTAGATTTCTTTTGTAGTGGCGCCACTTTCAGGGAGCTAAGTGTCTCTGGTGACTGGCTTTTCTCTTTCCTGGTAGAAAGGGGAAAAGAAACACCCTTACAAATTTAAATCCTGGCTTTAGGTAAAAGGGGAAAAAAGAGATTTCCTTATGCAGTACCTCATGTCAATTGCCTTCAGTACAAAATGGTCCCATGTCAAAGGGGCACACCTCAGAGTAGCATCTTTCGCTGCCCTTCATTAGGTACTGTTTTATTATCCAGTCTTTTAATCGGAATCTTTATTCTTTCTAATGGCATTAAACTGCTTGAGTCTAACACTAAAATTTTATTTATTTTCTTTTTTCTTTTTTACTTTCTTTTTTGCTGATCAATACTTTTATTATTATTACTCATATCAGCTATTTTTTTTAGTGTAAAACTAAACTTTGTGCTTTCTTTCAGTGGTTTCCCAAGCAATTAGAGCATTCTTAATGGACTATAATCTCCCAGAAATTAGTGCTTTTATTGTTTTGACTAATGTAGAAATTTACAAGTTTAACTCATTTAACCTCCAGCTTTTTGTGCTGTTGTCATATTTTTACTACATGTGTTACAAATAAAACAAGGCATTTTTATTACTGCCATTGTTTTAAGCAATTGTTAACTATATTCAAATATCTAACTTACCATTTTGATGCTCTTTCTTCCTTCTTGCAGCTCTGTGGTTCCATTTGGGGGCATTTTCTTATACACTTTGCCCTTTACAGAAGGACAGGTCTTCGGACGACAAAGTCTCTCAAGGTTTTGTTTTTTTTTTTCCTTGAAAAAGTCTTTTACTTCCTCTACATTTTTGAAAGATGCTTTGCTACCTACAGAACTATTTATTTTTTTCTCTTTAGTTAGGAAAACCACTGTGGCTTTTGAAAATATTTACCACAATCTCTTCATTTACCTCAACTTTAAAAATTAAAGGGGACCTAGAAATGGAGGGAGGGGGACAGGAGGGAAGAGGAAGGGGACATAAAGAGCTAAGATACGTCGTGCACAAGTACCAACTCCCCACGACGTATGTAATCATCGTGTACTGCAAACGGGTACCAATAAAAATTAAAAAAAAAAAAAAGAAAGACAACATCTTTTAACACCTTAATTAAAATCACTCTTAAGGAAAGAGACAAAAAAGTTGCTGGTAGTATTGATGGAGCAGGATTTAGAAATAAAAGGGGAAAAGATCAAACCTAATATGCCTAAAATATGATACCACATTTGTGAATATGAATGTGTGCAGTTAAGGAAGTACAATGCAAAACAGCCTGTAAATGTCTCTGAATTAAGAGCCAAGGTGTCTCCCTGACAGTGAGAAAAACAAGAGTGGGAGAAAAGCACGCAGTTATAAGTTTTGTTTAGAAATGATAAATACGGGAAACTGGAGCGAGAACAGAACCAGAGACTTGAAACAAAATTGCTGAGCTTGGTTGAAAAGCCATCTGGAGACCACATAGCTGGCTCACAGTCATACAACTGTTTAATTGTCTCTAACGGAACTCAGAAGTCTGGGTATAATAAATAGTGAGAGGGCTGGTTGGATTGATAAAAGACAGATGATCGGAAAGCTTTCATGAGAGGTGAAGGAATGAGAATGTTAGGACAGTAGCAAAAAAATAAATTAAAATAAACTACCCAGGTGTCAAGCAAAATAAAATGAAACTGAGATGGGTGATGGACTGTAAATGACAGGGAAGAGATCCAAAATTTTCCATGAGTGAAAAAACAGGAGTGAAAGACCCCAGTGAACAAGAGATTCAACAGGATAATAGTGTTTTGAATTTTAGGATTTCATGCAAAGCAATTTGCAAGATGATGTCTACAGTATTTCTGCAGCAGTGATTTAGACTACTAGATGGGATGCTAAGATTTATGCCAAATTGTTTGGAGGCTGTTTGTTGGAAAGGTCATCTACATGTTGAAATTTCCAATTGATGATGATCAACTTCACTGTAGAGGAAGACTAAGAGTCATGTCTTAAGGTCTACAGTGGGTGAAAAAATGTAGTGAAGATTATGGAGGATGACATTAGTGCAAGCCATTTAAATGCCATGCCTACTTACCACGAAATGTAAAGTATAGGTGATTTTTTTTTTTGCTTTAGGATAAAAATATTTAGTAGCTGAAAAGTCATCAATGTCACCTCTAAGCCATCATGTTCTTTGGATGTAGAATAATAAAAAGTTTACACTCAACTGGGCTACAAGAAAAGACTTACTTTCAGAGAAGATTCAGATGCCAAATATATAAATAAATAGGTGGCAGGAATTTTCTGTGAAGAGATTAGGGATACAGAGCAATGTGATAAGGGGATACGGACTCTAGCAGCTGCCGTCAAATAGGAGAAAGCCAATTGTGAAAAGGGAAACTGGACTAAGGAAGATAATTATGTAATTTGATATGAAGTGAGAGGGTAAGTGACCAAAGGACCTTGAATTTGGATTAGTGGCTAATTGTGAGAGTAAAGACAGGAGTGGGTGAATTCATTACCATCATGGTTGCTGCTATAATAAGGATATAGGACTTTCCACCTTCCAGAACTGTGATTCGACAATCTTCTGTTCATTACAGATTGGCCAGTCTGTGGTGTGCAGTCAGAGAGACAGAAAATGGACTAAGATACTTTGATACTGGGTTTGATGACAAAGTCATGTTGAGAAAACAACTTTAAACAAGAATGGATAATTCTTAACTTCTTAAAAAGTAGAAGATTCTTCCCAAAGTCATCGTGAAATACAGCAACAAAGGTCAAGTGATTACAAGTGTTCTCTAATGATAAATACAAAATCTACATCTGATACAATATTCAAAATCAGGAAGGAAGGCAGCGTGGTGGTGACACTGTAATCCCAGCTCTCTGGGAGGTTGAGGCAGGAGGATTGCAAGGTCGAGCCCAGCTTGGGCTGCTCAGCAATTTGGAAAGACTGTGTCTTAAGCAAACAAACAAACAAGCAAATAAAAAGGGCTGGACATTTAGCTCAGTGCACCTCTCCTGGGTTCAATCCCTAGTACCACTAGTACCACGAACACACGCATAAAAGGTAACATTTGAGGTATTTTTCAAATCATGGCAGATCCTAAAACTCATTTTTATATATTTCTTACGTATTTTTATCAGTTTGTGTGTGAAATTAGTATTTCTGTGAGCTTTGGATATGCTTCATTATTTTGGTCTTGTAGATTAATTTTAAATCTAGGAAAAAATAGAAACACAGTCAGATTAGCAATGACATTTGAGCGAGGACTTTGTGATTAAATAGACCGTGGGTTGTTTACCTCGACATCTGTGTGAAACCTTTATATCTGATTCTCACTTCTTTTAAAGGGGGAGAAATATGAAGTTTTATTATTATTAAAGTAAATCAAATAACCTTTATTTTTGGTTGATAAAACTGTTGTATGTATCTCAGACACCTTTCGTCAAATCTAAAGGCAGTAAATGTAAGACAAACAGCATGAATTAAGTCTAATGAATAATGTCATCATTAAGAGGGAAACAAAACAATCCGAGAAGACTCCAAAATAAAGCATAACATGAGAAGGAGATCATTTAATTTTTACTTAATTGAAATGCTACATTATAAATTTCAAAGAATTTCCAATAAGTATTGGAAAATGCCCCTGGCATATGGAAATTACAATATAAGCACAATAACTCAACCTATGGGGATACATTATATAAAATAAAAATCATCTTTTTTTGCTCAATTTCCTTTTTTGTTATATATTTAGATGAGCAGAAGCAATAAAATTAAAGGGGTAGTGCCAAGTAAAAGTAGGAAGTAGGTGTGGAGTAAGGCATGTGGCTTTGTAAATGTGTGTGAACTGAAATTAACAGTGTACTAGCATTCAGAATTCGTCTCCTTCCTTTTTAATTCCGTATCTATATAAGTCACTGTTTTTCAGTTAACATGCTGATACTTCTCCTGCATGTTTTTGTTTCCATTTTGTTAGCTCATGATGCAGGCTGATGGAACAGGACAAATGCCTCATTATGTCTCTGACCTGAGATGTAAACAGCCCGTGGTCATGTTCTTGAGAAAGTAGACAGGGAGAAGAGGACTTCCCAGATACTTCTCTAACAATTGGTTTCCTCTTTCTAGTCACCTTTACTTCTGTAAGAGGGACAATGAAACTGACCTCGCAGGGTGGAATGGGTAACAGGAACATCACTTTTCTTGTCTACCCAGCACAGTGTTGACTCTTAATACTACACCTTGCTCTTTCCAGGTCGCGACTCTAGCTGGCCCGGAAAGGAGGGCTGAAAATGGAAGTCTTTTCTCCGGAAACATGGAGGGCGTCTCTTGAAGGAGCTCTGTCTGTACAATCCCTGCAATGAGAAAGAGACAGAAGAGAGCACTGAGCAGGAAGCAGGTCAGTTGGGCTACAGGAAGAATAAGCCCGAGAATCTCTGTGGAAAAGAAAAGGAGAATGTGATTAAAGATCAGCAGAGGGAGGCAGAGCTATGGGAATACCATTCCAAAATGAGGGACCAGGCTATAAGGAATCCAAGCTCAACAGAATTCCTTCCCTGCAACAAGGCCAGATCTTGTAGGTTTGAGGTACAAACTTAAAGAAGATAAATTATGTCAAACTAAATAACTTGGGCTGTAAGCAGAGTCCTAAAGTGCCGTACTTAGTAAAATTTTTGAGTGGAGCTGTGAAGTCATGCCCCAGGGTCACTCAGTCCTGTCACCAGCAGGCTGAGGTGTGACTTCCTTCTAGCAATCCCTGACCCAGGAAGACAGCTTCTGGTCACATCTCATGGGTGAGAACAATGATTCTAGATTCTAGCTCTGGTTATTTAAAACGGTTCACTCAAATACCATTAAAAATCTTTTTTTTTTCCTTAAGACTGTGGAAATTTTCAGTAAAATGGAAACAAATTGCTATAAGTAAACCATTTGTCACAGTCTGATTACTTTGCAGGCACTCTGGGAACACCAATTTGTCATGCTAGATCAAGATAACCATAGCTTGACTAGAGGAAATGGCTTTTTGCCTACTAGTTGTCTTTTTTTTAAAATGTTCACCCAGAGAGACGTGCTCCATGAAGGCTCCATGTTCCGCTCCAGCTGTGTGACCCAAGAGGAAAACGAAGGCATTGGGAACACATTGTTTCTCTTAAAAGCATTTATAGCCAAATAATTAACTATGGTAAAATATAAAACTTAGTGTTGGGAGAAAATATACACTTAGAAGTACAATATTCCATGCATACATTTTAGTTATTTAAATGAGGAAAAGTTGAAGAACTATTAGTTGGAAATAGAACGATGGAGAATAATTCGCATTTTTAGCTACAGTACTTTCTTAGCATGAAGTAGGTGCTTAAAGAACATGTGATGCTTAATATGAAAGAGACTACTGGTTTGTCCTCTTGTTTTTACTAGCTACTAAAGTTAAATAGATTTTTTAAAGTAAACATAATGGAGACCTACATTTTTGAGAGTTTAAGTATACTTTAGACTTAAAGTGAGGACAATCATACAAGACTCCTGCTACTTTTTTTTTTAACATATTCAGAATATAATAAAAATGACCTTGAAGGAAGGGGACATATAACTTGTTGAAACAATTAGCATAGGTCGGAATCTCACACCAAGGCATATTCCCCACACGAGTGCTACAAACTAAAAATGTTCTTAGATTCCTTTTGCTTCTCCAAGTCTTCATCCTCACAGTGGCCACTTTTCCCCAAGAACATCGCGGATTCATGTCACCATTGGTCACAGTTGGGTTTTACATGGCACATACACTTCCAGCTCTGTTAATCTCATGAGAGATGAGTCTCTCAGCTAAGGAAATCGAGTCTTTTCACAGTTTGCCATTTGTCACGTGCTACTGTGTGACGTGGATATCCAATTGGATATTGCTACTTATTTTACCCTGAATGCACCTCTCGATTCTTATTTTGAGAAAATTTTTATAGTTACTACTTGAATGCGTAGTCTATAATGTGGATATTGATGATGTAATCCATTTATTTGCATTCAATTTTTTCCAGAATGTTTGTATTACATTTCAATATAAGAACATGCTTTTCGACATATGGTAGGTGTATGTTCAAACTGTTAGAGTTTTTTATATTAAACTCAGCTCTTATCATATTCTAAGAAAATATACATTTCATTGCATCAAAAGGTAGTGATAGATCTTTCTGAGAATCAACACAGGCGTTAATTTTGAAATCCAAATGCTCTCTAGGCCCAAATGTTGATTTCTTTTTTTGTGTGTGTGTGTTTTTAACCTTTGGTGTTGGGTCCTGAGACTCTAGAGGAGTAGAATTGATGGAGGGTGGTAGTAGAAGTGAGAGAAATTACTTCACTGAGGATTACTATTATTAGTTTTGCAAGTCCACCTCTCTAGTGTCTACTATGCCACTCTACATTTCATAGAAATATAGTCCTTTGTATAAGTATTATCTGTAGCCAGGACTCCTGACTGTCATGTTCAGCAGCCTAAAAAGTTCTATCCCTTTACATCCTGTGTATAGTTTACTTTCAATATCTCTAATATGTATCCAGATTTTTAATATTGGTTTGCCAATTTAACTATCTATCATCTATTTAAGTATTTAATTGCAACTATTTTTAAGAACATAATCTTCATAGTAGGGATATGGTTAATCATGACTGTCAACATAATTGGAATGAGAAATGCCTAGGAAATTAATAAAGCATGCTTCTGGGTGTGTTGTGACCAGGGATGATTGATAAGTAAGACAGGAAACTGATGGGAGAGACCCACTCTGAATGAAGGTGTAGCATCCAATGGGAGCAGGGGAACAAGGAGGAAGCCTACCAGCATTTATTTTCCTCTCTCACTCTCTCCCTCTCTTCTCCCTCTCTCCACCTCCCTTCCCCTCTATCTCTTCTTGACTGCCGAAAGGTGAGTCGATTTGCTCTGACACCCTCTGCCCACCATGATATTCTCCCTCATCACAGACTCATAGTGATGGAGCCAGGTGACCGTGGACTGAAATCTCTGCAACTGTCAGCCAACATTAATCTTTCATCCTTTGAGTCGTTGTTCTCGGGTATTTTGTCATAGTGATTGAAAGCCCATTAATGCAAGATAGGAGTATTTACTCCAAAGGTGTTTTTGGTAGGGATTTTAAAATGTTGCTGCATGTGGAACACTTAGAACTGTGCTTAAAATGTAGAGACCAATAAATGATAGATGTGACGATCATGGTTATGGTGGTGGTGATGATGTGGTAATTGACACTGTGCTAAATACTTTAGACATGGGCTTGTGCAATTTATTAAGCCTTTAATGAAGGACTGTTGCATACCAGCATAAATGGATTAAAGATAGATTTGTTCTTGCACTTTTGGTGTTCCAAAAAAAAATCTGTACCAGCGATCAGTAAGCTTTTATGCTTTTGCAGATTCTTTATAAGTTTTGGGGTATGTCCTCCAAGTGTATAATACTGCACATCTTTTCCATCAAATGTAATAAAACTGCTTGCCGTCAGTCGTTTATCCTTAAGCAGGGAATTACTAGGGAAAACCTAATTTGACTTCTTTTGGGGAATTTCTCCAATATACTAGTACTAGTACTAGTACTAGTACTAGTACTAGTACTTACTGATCTGCAGAACCTTTGTACATCTAGAGCTGAAGCTGGGGATAGCAACAAAAGCTCTAGGTAAAAATTTTAAGGGCAACCATTACTGATATCTGGCTAAATAGGTTGTGAAAGGAGCTCTTTAGGTAAACTTTTTAAGTATGATCTTTTCTTCTCCAAGCTCCAGAAATAAACAACAACAAAAACATGTACCTCTCAAGCACCCACACAAGAGGAAACCAATTCAGTTGTTCTCTGTTTAAGTCACTGATACCAGAGGCCTTGATATCAAAGATATTTGTTTATTATCAGAAAAGGAGGGGAATTGCCACCAGTCAGAATATATGGAATAATAATGATAATAGTAATAATAATAATAATAATAATAATAATAATAATAATAACAACAACAACTACTGGGATATAATTGGGATTAGGAAACATTTTTGGAGAACAGTCATGATTCTCTGAGAATCCAATCGACATTTCAAAGTAAACATGTGAGTTCTTACTTTGATATTTGAGAAGACAAATTGAATTTTTTTCGTGCTTTCCTTAGTCTGAACACAAGACTGCATGGAAGTAGCACAGTGGCATTCTTTTGAATCTTATACTATTTAAGATATATTCAGTGTTTTTAAAATATTCTATTCTAGTATTCTCGACATTTCAACAAATGTGATGTCACTTGGATAAAGCACCTAAGTAAAAACAAGACAAAAAATTAAATGTATCTACCAATTTTTGTAAAATAGTATCACTTTAATCTTTTGGAAACTGAATCATATCTTACTTTCCTTGGAGGAGAAAACATATTGAATCTCCTAAATTAATGATGCTACTAAAGAGGTACAAATGCCCAAGAAGAAAAGATTTACGTCAAAGAGTTAGAAAAGAAATTCTTAGGTTTACTTTATTTGTGCCTGACATAAGCTATTTCCTTAAACAATATCTCTGTGATAGTCAGTCTCTCCCAATTACTGAAATTTATTTAATATTCCAAATGTTTTTTAAAAAACTAGATATCAACTTAAAAACAAAGCTTTCTGTTAAAAATCAGATGGAAAGTCATGATGGAGAAAAAAATGAGTCAATGGTGAGACAAAATATAATTAATCTCACAGTAAAAGATACTGTACGCTACAGAATATAAACTAGAATGTGTTTGTGTAACGAAATACACCAACTAAGAAAGGCCCGGCTCTCTATTTTAAGAATTTTCCCTTTGGTCACAGGCACCATGCATTTTAACTATAGAACACTTAACATATTATCACTAAAATTCTATTGTAAAAATGCCAGTGGTTAATCAAATATGAGTTCACTGTAACAAGATTTTTGACTGATGGTGTTGTAGTGTCTAACTCTGTAGGATCATTTTCTTAAACCATAAAACTATGTTGACATTAGTTTAATTTCTTTAACTTGAAATTAAAGAAAGAGTTACATGTGAGAAAGCAGATATGCACTTTTCTCTTTTATGATGTTCATTTTGTGATGAACGCCTCAACTTTAGAATTTGCTTAGTGTCTTCGGTTATACTCAAGGCTCAAGAAGAACATTACTATATCCGAGGTATGTGAAACATTTCCCATTTTGAGTGCTGCACAAAATGGTGAAGTATTCTGAAATGGCATTTTACTTAAAGTCTCCTGCGTTTGGTTTTGTGCAGTATCGATCAGCGGACATGCTGGGTAAGCAACATAACGTAGCATCAGTACTCAGCACTATTTAAATGTAGCTGAAGGAACGCGTTTGTTTCTTTTCTTGTTTTCTCTTTTCCCTCCCAATGATTTCCACTATACCACTTTAAATTAGACAGGACAGCAGGTGGGGCATTGGGGTATGTTTTTAAACATCACTTGAATCACAGGTGTCTTATAGAAAGAAAATGAGTAGTGTGATTTGTTTACCTGCTGAAAGTTGAATTTGGAGAATATAACTGCACAATGTTCTCTCTGTGCTTACAAGTTTATATCTCACACATAGAACTCCTGATGATAATTTGATAGCCTCAGCTTCCACATGCCCTTAGTTCAAGATAAGATCCACACTCTTCATCTGGAATCTGATGGCAAGCCATGCAAAAAAATATTACTGATAAGCCTGTTCAAATCTTTCCATAAAGTGCTATCTTCAGTAATCATTCCTTTAATTTACTTAGTACTAGAACTATGCTGCTCCCTCTGAAACCAGAAAATCACTTCAGTAAGAACGTCGTGCCTTTAACCAACAGTTGTCGTCTCCCCATCTCTACTGCACGACGCATCTTAGACTACACAAGATAAATACATCCTATGTCAAAATAAAGGTTTTCTCAAAGTGAAAATAGGATCATACCTATTCCTTTTTGGCCCTTGACCAAATTAAAGTAGTCCCATCTTCAGAACTTGCAGTTGGTCTGTAAATGTGATTTTGAAAATGCTACAACCAAATTGAACTGTCTCTCGTGCCCCTCCCCCAAGTCCACCTTTCACGCCTGCCCCTGCCCTGGCAAAATGCTTGGTGCGGACGCGCCTGACAGCACCTGACTTCAGTTGTGCTGGAGATCTCCAGCTTCCCCTCAGGTCCTCTCTGGTGACTGAGACTTAGGTATGAACTTGCTCAGTGCTCAGGCTTGTACAGCCTGGAAGAGAGACGCAGTTCACAGCCTTTCGCTCGTGAGGAAGGTAGATTGCTTCTGGGACAATGCTATAGCCCGCTTGGAGAGGTTTTGGTAAGACTGAGTTTGTTTCCAATTTGATAACATACATTTCTTTTAATCTTTTTCTCTTTTCCACTCGCCCGTTTCCCCCTTTCTGCTCCAGGAAGCCACTTTCTAACTGAACCACCAGCATGGAGGCCATTGCTCTGACATTTTAGGGAGACCAAACTAAAACTAATAAAGTGTTATTGGAATCTTCTAGACCCACTAGTTATACTGAGCTTTGAGTCAAAGGCTTATTTGACAAAGAACATTAATATTAGACAGCGAGTTACCAGTTTAAAAGAAATGCCATCAAGCCTTAAAGCAACGATGCTCCCTCTTGAGACTATCAGATGTTTCCCCAGGACCTGTGAACCTAAGGGCTTTAAACTGAGGTACGCAGGCCAAAGTAAAGGCAATAAATTAGCAACCTCTCACTCAGGTGCCCATTGGTGGATACTCTGGGCAGGCCATTGGCCTCCTGTAAGGGTCACTGACCCTGTGCAGTGTCCTGACGTGGCTCAAGCGGCTGTTACAGCTTACCAAGTAGTAAGGCCTCCAGTCACTAACACAGGGCTTATTTCCTCCATATCAGTGTTAATTCAACCTCTTTTAGGGTCACTGTGTGAAGTCCTGCTGAGCTCCGGACATGACCCTTCCCAGCCACACAGGTATCTGGCCCTCACATATGCCGAAATGCTTGCTGTCTCTGGGCTGGTAGTGAAGGGGCACCCAGCACAGCAGGCCGGCTCAGGGCTCAGCTGCAGCTCCAGGCCACATGTAGGCTTCTGCTGCTCAGGCTTCTTTCTCAGTATCTTTTCCATTTTTACTTTCTCAAATCTAGCTAGGTTATTGGAAAGGCTTGCAAGGTCCTTTCTCTCACAAGAGGAATCAGGCTTTTCTGCCACTGCAGGCACCATGGTCATCTGTCTGCTGTTTTTCCCTCAGATTCTAGGAAGTTCATGTTTTTTCCCCTGGAAAACAGAAACAGGCTGAGTATTTTTCTCACCATGTTTCAGTCCTTCTTCCTGCACACATCAGGGTCATGATAGACCAGACATTTTCAGCTCTGAACTACGCGTGCCCTGGCTCAGGCGCAGAATTTAGGGCACAAGTAAGCTGAGCAGCATGGTGCAATTCTGTTACTTTCTCTGTAGCTGTGCTGTTTAAAAGTGATTAAACTAGTTCATTCATTTTAATTGCTTCACAGAATGTCATCATACCTGCTGTGCAAATATCTATATATGTCAACATGACTAAATCTTGCAAATATAAAACTGGATGAAAAAAACATAAAATGATATATACAGAGAGAAGCTATTCATGTAAAAGCACACAAAAACACCAAAAATTCAATACTGTGTGCAGTTGTGGACCCGAATAGTAAAAGTGTAAAATAAAAACACTCAGAAAGAATCTCTTTAGGAAATTGATTACCTCTGAGTTGGAAGAAACTATATAAAGATGGAGCAAGAGGATGCACTAGACGTGACTACTCCATTATAAAATAAATGAAACAAACAAAAAACCCAAGAAATGTATCTACAGCAAATGGAACCAACTACTGTTAAATGTGAGTTTGTGGTATATGTACATTGTACATCTATAGCACTAGCATGTGTTCCATTCCATGTGTGCCATATTCTGCACGTATCACCCACTCCAATTTTACATTAACTTTAGGATATGTTTGAAGTACTTAAAATTTATTTTGTAAAGTGTTGAACTAAATATAATTAGTAAAATATTTTAGGTACGATGCCACATTGAAAAGATTCTGCTTTACTAGTAGGTAATATTTCAAAATCTTTATACTTACCTGGGATGCCTATTTGGAAATTGACCAGTTGAAATACATTGTGCATCCTCAAAAGAGCTGCTTCCTTAATTATTTCTATCCTGCTTGCTTCACATTCATACTCTGGTAAAAAGAGAATAATAGCATCTTTTCACCTTCTTTCCTTCCAGAGATTGACCCAGAAACTTGCACACACCATGGAACTACATCCCCAGTCCTTTTAATTTTATTTCCTTAATTCTGAAAAAGGGTCCTGCTAAGTTGTCTGGCTGGCCTTAAATGTGCAGTCCTCCTGTGTCCACATCCTGAGTAGCTGGGGTTACAGGCATGTGTGATGGAACCCAGCATAATAATATCTTCTGCAGGAGAATCCACCGTAATCCACAGCTGCTCTTGAACTTCCAGATGAAATTAATGGTTGCCATTCCCGAGAGCAGTGGAAGAGCTCTTGCCTTTTACCCCAAGGAATATTTGACTATCTTGAGACGGTTGTGATGACCATTACTGGAGCCAGGATGTTATGGCTGCTTGTAGGTAAAGGCCATAGATGGTTTGACATTTTGTACAGTCTGCTGCTCCACAATAAAGAGTAATTGCATCGGAAACGACAATAGTGCTGAGGGCGAGAAGCCACGAGTCAAGTACTCTTAGGTTCCACTTTTTAAAAGTATTTTGTCAACTATGTTCAATTTCTCTATTTCTGAAAAGATAGTCATAATACTCTGATTAGAATGTAGCCTGTTCATTGGAAGAAAATCCTGTTTGTCTTGTTTCTTCCTTTTTTATTCATTTTCAATGCTGGCTACACTGTCATTTTCACGATTGCCACAGAGAGTTGTTCACTTGTGTTCATTTAGCCATAAGTGTGACTCAGCCCTATCTGTCCACTTGTACTTATCAAACCCTACATAAGGATCCCTCATTAACATTTTTTTCTTTCTGATTTCTTATGAAGTCATAACTCTGTGTTTCTATTTCCACTCTTCCATTTTCCCACATCATCAGCCTATTAAGGAAAGAAAGCATGGCAAATTCTGTATTTTAACTGCAAACTTTGTTGTTTATATTTATTTTTTCCTTACTACATTGTCCACGTATACCACCTAATAAATAGTGTGTTTTCTTATAATTGGGAAGAAGTGAAAGAGTAAATGTGTGTTTCCACAGAAGTGTTCGATATTCAGAAGAGTCTGTTAGCTGCTTTCATTGAGATCCAGGAGACACTGACTAAGTTCTGGAAGTAAAGCGTCTGATTCAGCCGGCAGTTTATCTGCAAGGCATTTACTTTCCAGCATTTTAGAGAAAAGCTGGAGGATGCACAAAATAGCCTCACCAAGGAAAGAATCATGGAGCTGTATCTCTAAAGCACCAATTTGTGTGTGTATTCATACCAGTAACATGCACACATATGTGCATGTATTTGTGAGCCTGCAATTCTATTACAGGGAACGTAAGTAAAAATGAAAAAAATGTTCTCAAGGCACAGTGACTTTACATTCAAAGGACGATCACTACATTTTTTTACAGAACTTTTGATGCAATAAAATATTTAATCACGTTAAAATTAAATATTTAATACATATCAGATCATTATATAGGTAGCTTACAGAGAAAAGATGGAAGACAGCAGCAAAGACAACAGGACTTGGCATGATCAGTTTGGGGAACAGGGATTCCAACTTGATATGAAATGACAAAAAAGAGATACTGTCTCTGAGTTTTGGCATAAACCAGTGCTTGAAGCAACAGTTGCAAAGAAAGTGTCTCAGGAATGGTGGCACGTGCCTGTAATTCCTGCCCTCAGGAGGCTGAGGCAAGAGGATCACTGCAAGTGGGAGGCCAGCCTGAGCTACACAGAAGTTCAAGACCAGCATGACTACATGGCAAGACCATGTCTCAAAAAATAAAAACAAAATCAAAAACAAACAAACATCCCGTTTCAAGCTCTTCAAATGTTAGGCTCAAGCAAGCTTCTTACCTATTTACCTATATAATCATATCTACTTTACTGAGCAGGGATACATTTTTTCTCTTGTAATAATGTCATAGAATTTCAAAATAAATAATACATATCAAAGACACCAAATATTTTTGCCTATGTGTTTCCAGTGTCAGCTGTCAAGGACAATTTTAACAAACATCCTCAGTACTTTAAAACATTTTTTAATTGAAACGCATTAACTGACTAGATGCCTCACCTTGGGTAGAGTATTTAGGCTTTCTGCATTTCAATTTTGCCTTCTATAAAAGGAGAATAATAATGCTATTTACTTCACAGATTGCTGGGAAATTTAATGCACATAAAGTACTTAACACATTGCCCAATATTTAGGATACAAACAATTCATGTTAACTATTATTAGTAACAATGATTCTCAAATATAGAGCTTCAGTAAAATTAGGTTTCACCAGCCCTATCTTGAAATTACTAATTAAAGTACATTGAAGTATCCCACTTGCGGGGTGGTGGTGCTGGGAATCGAACTCAGGGCATTGCGGTTGCTAGGCAAGCGCCCTATCCCTTGAGCTAAATCCCCAGCCCCATATCGCACTTATTAAAACTAAAATAGGGTGTACTGACACGGCTCACCAGAACTTTGTCACCTCCATTCCTAGCGTTCCAGCAGGAATTTCTGGTGCGAGCAGGAGAAGGGAAGGTGTTTGACTGCGGCTCTTACCACGCTTGCCTACCTATGCCCACGGCTGTGCTCTAGGAAGTGTGCAGTCCTGGCGAGTGAAAACTGCCCTCCGTATTGCTGAAGGAAAGTAAGTTGAGAGTATCGGACATAACTGTACACAAGGTGGGAAAAAAGAGCGAACAAAGAGAGATGAGTGAGACAAGTTGTATTGCCAGTTGGGATGGACCTTGAAGGTCATTGTAATGAATTTGAGTGTTATTCTATAAAAAATGTGAAGCCAATGATTTTTTTTAGAACTGCAAAAAACAGTTCTTGAATCATTCGTTCTCCTAACAAACGGAGCACCGGGAGAGCCGGCTGGCGGCAGCTCCTGAAGACCCAGCTGTTAGTGTGACAGACGTGTCTGCCCAGGAGGGGTTTTGGGAGGACAGGAAAGAAGCCCAGAATTGTGTCCAAGTGGGGTAGGGGGGAAATGCCGTCAGGAGAGTCTACTCCGAAGGATAAGAAAATGGAAAAATAGGCAAAATTAATACAAGGAACCAGACAACAATTTACAAAGCACTGTATTAGGGTCTTCAGTATGTCAATAAAAGAAGTAAATAATTTTGCTGCTCTTTATCTTTCTTTACTATTATATACACATATATGCACACATGTATACATGTACATACACATTGCATACGTGTCCATATGTCCATGTATGTATGTTTTTTGTTCATGTAGTAACATTTGGCCTCTAGGTGTGACCTAGTTTTACATACAAGGGGAGTGTGATTTTCTGGCATTACCATTTATTTACTGTGCAAACTTGAGTGACTTCCGCTGTGCTACTGTTTCTTTTTCTCAAACATTATAATAACAACAAACCTCTTGCATAAGATGGCTTGAGAGCTAAATGAAATAATTAAGGAGTTCGTGTAGTCCCTGTCACTTAGGGGCTCAGCAAGTCACGGCATGCTCATCACCAACACAGAGACACATCTTTCTGCCATGCTGATACAGAGTCAAACCTTTTCACTTTCTGTCCTGGGATCCTTCCTTTCAGTTTCCCATGGAGATTTTCCACACTGATAATGAATTAACTGTAGACTCAAAGAATAGCAGGCACATTTTATTTGTTTAATGGAAAAGAATGAATGGTGGGATTTCAAATTGTTAAATGGATGATTAGAAATGGCAATTGGCCAGAAATATCACTGGAGACCCTACTGCAACAGGCCTGACAATCATTCCTGGTACGAGCTCACCGTGTGTCTGCTGCTGGGAAAATAACTACTGCCTTGCCTTCCCTTGTCTTCCTCCCCATTTGGAGGGATGGGGCTCTTGAGCAACACCTCGCTCTACCATTTCTACCTTTAGCCTTAAGTAATGGAATGGAGGCCATCAGCCCACTCTGGGTCCATGAGGTAAACTCTCGAAGAATTTGAAACTAGGTAAATTCTATGCTTTCTTTTTTGGTTATGTAAGGCATACACATTCTTGTAATAAATTTTAAGTTTCTACTTAAGCCAGCCTGTGTTAATTTCTGTCACTTGCATTCATAATATTATGATGTAAGCACATACTATGTATTTTATTTCAAATTCAATCCAAACCTATGATTATGTCAACAGGTTTATTGATAAGGTTCTATTAATATTATGCTGAGAATGTGAACATTTGCCCTATAATATATTTAAGCACAAAACTGTGAAAGATTAACAGTAATTATCTTCTTTGGGGTGGGGGGAGGTTGCTGGGGATCGAACTCAGGGCCTTGCACTTGCTAGGCAAGTGCTGTACCACTGAGCTAAATCCACAGCCCCAATTGTCTTCGTTTTTGAGACAGGGACGTGAAGATCCCTGAATTGCCTTGAAAACAGGGATATGACTTTCCTGCTAGACTTTTATTGGTGACAACACATATATATTTTTAAGGCACAACTCATGAAAACAGGTGAAAATAAAGGAATCTGGTTGACATGGTTAGCAGAATGAGCTCGACGTTTATAACACTGTATGTTCAAAGTCTTGGACAGGATATAATTCCAGAATAGCCAGTGCTTTTCTCATACCCGACAAACTACCTGAGAACTACCATCTATTATGACTGCTTAAAGGGATTACATTTAGCTGGAATTGTTGCTGAAATATTAAAATCTTACAACTGGCATGCAGAGAAGAGGAAGGAACCAAAATATAAAAGGCACTTCATGAGTTGTAGCAGTTTTGATGGTAATTTGCTAAAAAAAAAGAGAAACAAAACCTGGGAAATCAGCCCTGTCTCATACAGGAAATGGAGAACCGTCTGTCTGGGAATACGTTCTAATTGAAATCACATTCGACAGGCAAAATAACCTCCAGTACTACGTGAGCAATGCCTGGCTAATCCTAACAAAGTTTGCAGAAGTAACTGAAAATATGATCTTACACATTTGGTTTTGTTACGATGAAAGCACTTTTTATTATAAATTAAGAAAAAGAACTTTCTGTGTCAATCATTATCAGCTGAATATTTTTAGAGCTCACAGCTCAACCTTATCCATTTATTTCAACATCTTTTCTCTCCCACAGTTGACTGAAGTTATAGAAATTCATTTTACTAACCCAGAGAAGTACAATATTAATATTAATTTTCATTCTGAACATTGTATAAAAAGATATTTCCCCATTATTAAAAAAGAAAAAACTGTTTAGCATATCTAAATGAAGGATAGACAGTTTATAACAGAGTACAATAGTAATCATAAAAAGCTACAAAATGGTACTATTCTCTTAAGACTTCCATCAAACTAGTGATAGAAAGTAAAATATGAAATCTAAGCAAAAGTGTTCAAACAGCCACACATAGATGCATATTATAAATACTTCTATTCAGCTTATAAAAGTGTCCTGCATTGTCTGTCTGTGATTCGTGCTTGTTTCATCAGCAGAGAGCATTGTCTTTAAGCCACAGCGCACGTCACGTTTAAGAGTTAAAGGAAATGGAGAGTGTGGAAAAGCTACGAAAGCAAGCAGACTAATTTGTGGCAATACTGAACTGAATAAAGGCTGATTTCATCAAAGGCAGATGGAAAGATATTTCTGGTTTTTCAAATGTTAATGAATAAATAGCATTTAATTTCATAAATTTTCAAAGTTATTCTGAAGATAATTATTTCATAAAATTTCTCATTTGCACTGTGTGCAGCAGCTGCACCAAAGACAAGGGGAGGTGTGTGTTCGCCGTGCGGGACAGCCGGTCATGAGTCATCACCATGGCCCAGAGAGGGCTCTGCACTCGTGAACATTATCAGGGAGGAAAGCCTAACGGGGGAAATATTCCTCTTCAACTCACAGCCAGGAAAACTCACGGGGCAAGAATTTCTCCCTGAAAAGTTTGGCCTGCTTGGGCCTGTTTGGCAATCTGTCGCCCTGAAGCAACAGCCCTAATTTTGGGTGTCCTGGAATTAACCACTTCAAATGATCTGGTCTTGGATAGCTCAGCAGGTTGTTCTTCCCATAGGGCATGCTGGTTCCTACATCTAGCAGCACCTCGGGGAAAAGGGTGTCAAAGACTGTTAAAAACACTTGACAGCTTTGGTTTAAAAAAAGCGGCTGCAGTAAAGCAGCTATGTTTATTGTCCAGTATGCTGCATTGAAGCTTAGTGATTGAGTAATGTAGATTCCATAGCTTTTCCTATTTGTCTCTTATTCCCTGATTCTCCTCTTGGTCTCACATAATTTTAATGTACTATGTTTGTTTGAAATACTTTCATTTTATATCCTAATGTTTGGTGAATCGACATTTATACAATTGTAAAATAACAGAGCTGAGATTTTCACTTTTAAATGTAAATCATCGTATGTAAAGCAAAGGACCAAACAGACTAAATAACTTGTTCAATATCACATGCTAATTTGTTACTGAGACAAAATAAAAAAACAGATTTCTGGATTATTTAGATTGTATCTATGCTTCTTAGTGAGAGATTCAACACTAAATGGATTAGAATAAACTGTGATTCTTGAAATACACATTTCCAGGTCAATTCCTATAACTAGCAAATCAGAATCTGCATGTGCAGCCCAGAAATGTATATTATTAGCAAGATCCTAGATGATTCTTATGAATATTAACATTTTACAACAACTGTGGTCTCCCATGCACATGGGATGTGGGATTTCATTGAATTTTTCTTTGGGATTCTGAATGTTTTCTTCTATTTTTTTGCCCTTAGTTCAGTTTGGAATAGGAAGATTAAGAAGTTGCTAAAAATGAGATAGATACATTCAAGAAACAGATATTTGAACAAGAAAAGACAGTAGCAAATATTGTACCAGGAAGATATGAAACATGAAAATGATAATATTTTAATAGGGACTAAGAAGCACATATTTTAGGAATGAAATGAATTGTCTCCTTTATCTGAAGTATGAAGGTTTGCTAAGTAGGCTAAAGGATGTCACATGTAGAGAAAGCTGGTGTTGATGATATTTTGATGATAATGACAATATTTTTATAGTGTTTTCCTTCATGAATCTGGATGGGCAGATCAAGGAAGTGTAGTACCTTCTGAACTCAGAGTTGTTTTAATTTTATCTATCTTTGTCCATTTTGTCAAAGTTTAAATTTAGGGGAAAAAAAAAACTTTCAAGACTTAGGCATTCAGTTAAACCCCCTCAGGAGTTGGAGGCTCCATGTACTTCTACACCTGGAGCAGGGGATGACCTCGCTCCTCACTATTCACTGAGCCTCCTGCAGGATAAGCCAGATCAGTGTACAAGGACTGCTCTCCTTCTTTCCACTTTATACTATTCCAAAGCCCCAAATTAATTTTCTTAATTTAAAATGCTTTTCATGACAAAAACTCATTTTTTAAAATCTCTTTTTTTTTTTATTAAATTAGGATTTACATTCTAAGGTGTCTTTGTCAGTTTCTCATTGCTGGGACAAAATGCCTGACACCCTCCAATTTAAGGGAGGAGAGGTTTACTTTGGCTTATGTTTTCAGTCCATGGTGGGCTGGCTCAGAGGCAGAAATGGCATAATGAAAGGGCCTGGTGTGAGGAAAGCTGCTCACATCATGGCAGCCAGGAGGCAGAAAGAGAAAGGCGGAGTGGGGAGGGAGACATACCCCTCCAGGTCACAGCCCAGTGACCACCTCTTCCAACCAGATTCCATGGCCTAATATCCCTGTTTCACTGAAAATAAGACCTAGCCAGAAAATAATCGGACTTGCAACCTAGAGATGAAAACTGCCAGCCCCAATCAGCCTACCCTTGCCTTACCTGCCTTACAGAGTAGCCACTGAGCAAAAGAATAGTGGTAGCCGGTAAGGCAAGGACAGGCTGATCAGGGCTGCCATTTTGATCTCTGGTTTTCAAGGGTGATTATTTTCTGGCTAGGTCTTATTTTGGGGGAAACAGGTAGCAAGTTAGCTATGAACTCATCAGTGGACTAACCTACTAAAGCCTATAGTGTAGTGCCCCATGATTTAGTCGACTTGCAAACACACGAGGCTTTGGGGGGACAGCGAAGCAAAGCATTCTAATGCCTCCACAATGTGGTTTCATTCTACCAATTATACCTTCTCCCATTCTTTTTACCAAAGCTTAGATGAAATCATACTGTTGTTAAATACTCATATTCCTTCTCCTCCTCTAGCAGTCTATACTGTAACATTCAGTTTAACTATCATTTTTTCCATGAAGTTTTCTATACTATCTCCATCTTTAGCACTTCATAGTCCCATAGTACCTTGGTCATGTCTCTGTTGTCTTTATTCTGTGCTTCTTAGTACATTCATGAATAACTGTAAATTTAAGGGAGTCACATCACTTTGCTGACGTCAGTTTACTCATTGGTACAAGAAGAATCTCTACAAAGGTATTTAACAGACTTAATATGTAATAATTTATGAAAATCTTGAAAAAGATAAGATTCTCATTATCTTTGATTTTGTTCCTGAAACGATATACTCCTTCATAATCACTGGGGTATAGGGATCATGCCTACGCACTTCTGTACTCTCCAAGAGTAATGTACAGTAAAAGAAATAAATATTACTTAAGTGTATTTCTATTTGTCCTATATTTTACATATGTGAAAACTGTATCACTTCATTTTCTTTAAGGATCTCATATGTTTATTCATTTTCTTCATTAAGCACTATCTTTACAAATACAATTCCAACTACCTGTGTTAATGAGCTTCACAGTATGGTTATCACACTTCATTTCTGCTAGAATTTCCCCAGGGTTAGAATGCACTTTGGGCTCTACCATTCCCAGCTCCTCAACAGGGAATAGTTGTTAGAAATACCAGGTACCAGCTTGGGGAATAGCTTAGTGGTAAAGTGCTTGCCTCACACATGTGGCCCCTGGCTTTGGTTCCTAGCACGAAAATGATGAAAACAAAAACAAAAAGAAAAATTGGTCAGGAGTGTGATTGTCTGAATTAGAAAATCAGTTATACAGTTAGCTGAGTCATTTTAAAAACAATTACACTTTTTCTGTCTCAGGTCTCTCTCTCTCTCTCTCTCTCTCTCTGTGAGAGATATATATATATGTGTATATATCATATATATATGGTATATATCATATATATATCATATATATGTATATATCATATATACATATATATCATATATATCATATATATATATATATGATATATATATATTTCTTCTTTCTTTCTTTCATCTTTCTATTTTGAGCCAGGGCTTTGCTAAGTCATCAGGTTGCCCAGGCTGGGCGTTAACTTGCAATCCTTCTGTCTCAGCCTCCCAGAATGATAGGATTTCAGGCATATGCCACCATCCCTGCCTTGTGTCTCAGATTTCTTATCTTTGAAAGAAAAATTTATAGTGGTTTTGAGAGATTAAATGTGTTAATTTATGGAAATTGCTTAAAGGAATCATTGTTATACAGTAAGTATCAATGTTAGCTATAATTTCGATGATTATGAAGATGGTGAAAACGTGTGCTATTATCTGAGAAAAAATGTTTGTAATCTACTAAAAATTGCATCTGTTTCAGGAATTTTTATTATCCCAGAATATATATCTTTTACAGGTAAATAAGAGATTCCTCTTGGTTTGTGAGTTGGACTTTAAGGAACTCTAATCTCCTTTCATGGATCAAATATTATATACTGTTTGTGCATTTTATATGATAGCAACAAATAGAGTCAATTATTGTAGTTTCAAGAAACAGTGATTCCTGAGGGAGTCTCATGGGCACTGAAAGTCAATTCTTCATTGAATTATCAATTGGGTGATGCTGTCCTCAACTCAGTGACTGCTGATGCTACCTTCTGATGAGTGTAGAGAACTAATCAAGATTATAGTTGATTTGTGTATTCACTAGCAAGCATGACGCACAAAATACACACTGACTCATGTTCCTTCCCAATTTACTTCAATATTTCCAAATACATGTGTTTATTAGTAGAAGATTGTGTTTAGTTTGTTTTATATTTCTTATACTAAAACTAGCATAGAAATAGTAGAAATAGCTGAATGTGTCAAGGATTTGAAATTTGCTTCAAAACCAAAAAACTACACATAGTACAACATTTTTAATATACTCTCCTGTTCCTGCTTTTGCTATTATGAGAAAGAATTTGGAATAAGATGAAAAATACCTATACGATGGGCTGCTTGGCGGCCCATGTGTTAAGGGCATGGTCCCCAGGGTGCCGTTACTGGCGTTGGTGGAACCTCCAAGGTCAAGAGTGAGGTCCTAATGAGGTAGGAGTTCAGTTTGAGCTGTCTGGGAAGATGGGTGTGACCTCAGGGAGTGGCCTGGACTTCCTGTCAGCCTGGGGCACAAAATCCAAATGCCTTCTTCTCACAAGAGCGGGTAAAACTCTTAAGAGAACTGGAATGGGATAAATAGAAATGATTCCATGAAGTCGGGTCTCTATTCACTACACTCTACCTTCTCCAGCTCTGTCCTTAGCTCACTTTCTAGGCCCCTGCTCTTTTTTGGCTCCCCAAATGCCTGGCAACTATTTCATTCACATGGTGGAGCCAGTTTCTTTTTTTCTTTTTGCTATTTAAATAAATTTTTCCACCCCACTCAATTCATCCCTCTAATTCTGTTTGTGATTAAAAAGAACCTAGAAATTTAGAGCACGATATCATTTTGTGCAGCCAACCAGGAGGACTTTGCCAGACCTCAGAGACCTCACTGGATGTGAGGCAAAAGACTTTTTCTTTTTTTTCTTAATTTTATTTTAATGGGACATTTTAGATGTAGATAGTGATAACGTTCATCATAAAGAATTACACACCAAGCTGGTGCAGAGACCACAGCATAAGTGGACAACTGGTCAACCCAGCCTATAAGGGAGGCAACCCCTCATTCCACCAAGAGACTCTTCTCTTTCTGGACAAAATCAATTCCTTGGAGGAGAGACCAAGCAACCGCCATGAGGAAAAGACCAGACTGTGGGACAAAAGGCTTCTGTCCTCAGGCGGGAGACAAGGGGCTGCAGGAATAGCAGGGCTAGGCCCTTTCGGTTTTCTTTTCTTCTTTTGCTTCCTAGCCATGAAGTTAGAAGTTTCCTCCACCAGTCTGCCCCTGCACTGGCCATATGGCTGGTCCAGCTCTTCAGCCACACTGGAATCCAAAACCATGAGCCAAAAAAAGCCTTTTCTCTTTATAAATTAACCACCTTAGGTATTGTGTTGTTCTAGACTAACACAGCTAATACACCTATAAATTAGAGATGTGGCCTCTGAGATTCTAGCAGACAGTTATATTTTTAAAGTGGAGTTTTTATCAGACTACGTACAATTGTTTATTTTTAGAAATCTGGCAGAAAAGGGCAGCTATTGCTGACATAAGATCTGTGTATACTGGCAGGTGACTCTTGAGAATGGTGTAATTGTATTTAGATGATAAAATCAAATGCGTAAAACAAGAAAGAACCCATAAGCAGGCCTCAAGCTTAAGTGGTCACTTTCCTTGTCCTGAGATGGCTAGACACAGCACAGTGTGCATTAGAGGCTCACAACTATTTCTGTAGCATTTAAAACCTCTGCTGCCTTAGTGGAGATGTTTTTCTTTTTTATATTTTTTCATTTTTTTTTTCTCCTTCACATATGCTACTCACAGGGTGCTTTTCAAAGGGAACTTGTCATTCAACTGCTACCTTCCAAGGAAGCTCATGGTCTAATAGGTGAGAAGTCAAGAATAATTAATGGAAGAAAGAATCTCCCAGAAGTCAAGGTAAATCTTTTTGTAAATAACTCCCACCAGACTTTCTAGACATATTGCCTTTGCAGCATTCAACTTTCATTTTTTAGTGACAAAACAATTTTGAAGTAATTATCTTGGCTTGATTTCTAAGTAAAATGTGGAGGCTTTCTCTGAAGGAACTGTGCCTCAATTGCTTCTTTTTTTTCTCCCTTCCAAGAAGGATCTCAGAGTTCAAGGAACAAACTTCCACTTAAGGCAATTAAATAAAATATATCATTGCAGTCAACACAAAGCAAACACTAATAATTTTAGGGCTCGATTTCCTTAAAAGATGAAATAATTTTAGGTTAACATACAGAAAATACCTTGTAATGATTTCGCTTGCAATTTCTCTGTAGGGAAGCTTTCATCAGCTCCAGCTGTTTTCTCAACAGAAATACACTAGAAAACAGACAAATGCTGTATTACAGCAAAGCAGGAGGAAGCCTATTTTAATGATAGGAAAAGGTAACATTGCATATTTTAGATCTAACTTTTTCCTATTATAATCTTTTCAGTTTAAATTTTTCACAGGACAGAGTATATGTGAATATTGGTAACTACCACACAATGGCATATACCCTGTTAGTAATACTATATCTTACGAATTCAAATATTTTAATTTTCATCTTTTTTCCTAAAGTGTAATATGTGTATTTTTTAAAAAATGATCCCTACTTCTCAAATATATATATGTGCTCTTTGTAAAAATAGTTATTTATTTTATACTTGTTTTCTATGGATAACAGTTGATATTATTTAAAACGTCCATAATGGTTTTTATATCTTAAGATTGCTTTCAGGATTACAACTAAGGATTATAGGAAATGAGTCGGCATTTCAAAAGTTTCTTAAGCTTTGACTTTTCAGAATGCAGAATTCTGTCAGTGGTGTCCAATGAACTGTTGCTCCTTCCCCTGTATGGAAGCATAAAATTGTCACATACTTGTGAGATAGGAATAGGGCGTGGCTAAGGATGGCTGGCAAGGGAACGTGACCGGGAGGAGTGGCCTGGACCTGACGTCATCCCCGGGGGCGTGGCCTGGACCTGACATCATCCCTGGGGGAGTAGCCTGGACCTGACGTCAGTCTGAGGCACCATTTTCAAGTACCAGCCCCCTCACGTAGAGTGTAGGGAGTGCTCCGGAGTTTCTAAGGGAACTCCATTCGATAAATAGAAGCAACACCAGAAGCTCTCTCTCTTTTTTCTACAGAGCCGCCAGGGAAGGGGCTCTCCCTTTTCCCTCCCATGGAAGGTGGTGTCTGCATACCCAGCACCACTGCTATCATGCCTTTTTCACAGTAACCCCTACTGTGCCTTTTAGGCCTGGTACACATTTTGCTGTATCTATTATTAGGCTCAACTTTCCTTTTCTTCTTTTCTCTATTTTTTTTTTTTTTTTTTTTTTTGGTGCTAGGAATTCAACTTAGGGCCTTGCAGTTCCTAGGTAAGCACTCTAACCACTGAGCCAAATCCCTAGCTTCTCTATAATTTTTAAATAAAACTTTAGAACTGCTTTTTGCCCCCTCATTCAATTCTTCACTCGAGGAGAGGAACAACCCAGGAATATTGGAATTTAGCCGATAACACTTGCAGATTCCATGGCTTTAGTTGTTCTCTGCGTGTCTGAAAGTGTGATTTTACAGGATGATTTAACTACACTGCCCTTCTCTCTCTTTGCTCTGTCTCTTCTCTTTCCCAGGGTCACTGTCTTAAAACTTTTGAACCATGAAGCAAATCAGATTATCCGAGGGGAAGTTTGTGTTTGACCTTTGCCCTACCTCTCACCTGGGAATGTACCTGCATCTGTTGAGATAACACATTCTGTTATCCCGCCCTTCTTACCTGTACAGAGCAAGGACAACTTTCACTTTAGCCATTCTATTCATAAGGAAAAACAGAGCAAAACAAAACAAAAACAGAAGAGGACAATGATCCTTTTGGGAGGGAGCAAAACATCAGGGTTAACCAAAGACATTCTAAGCTTTTCAGAAGAAAAAGAGACTAAGAGTTTAAATAATCTACAGAGTTCAGGAGAACAAAAAGCACAGTATTTGTGAGTATTATAAAACTGAATATCTAAGAGGAGTGTTTGTATTGAGCTCAGAATGTCTGATCATCCAACCACCAGGGGGAAGGCAGGAAGCAGATTTAATTCCAGGATTTATTACTTGAAAGAATACTAGAGGAAGGCTAAATGAATGTATTATTTTACTCTGGATGGAATAAGAGAAAAACAGCATTCTCCAATAGAAATACAGATAAATACTATTTCTACTATGGATTACAATATTATTGATGACTCAGGGCTTGGTAGATGTCAATCATTTACTAAGCTCATTACATAGAAAATCTCATGTAATCCCTATAATAATCTTACAAAGCACTACCATCCTTACTTTTTACAAGAGAAAACCAAGGCTGATAATACACAAAGTAACTTGCCCATCTTGTTTAGTGGCAAAGCCCTGGGATCATTTAGATCATCTTTATTTAAGCTCATCATGATTTGTCATGTGGCCATCAGCTGCCAGTATGCATAATAGAAGTAGTTGTCACTCTGTGGACTTCATACATAGCAGCAGAATCACTGTCGTAACCACAATTCTGGGTAATCCTTTGTTTTTGTTCTGGCTCTGCAGAATTGAATGAGAGTCATATTCCAGTTTTGGTCCATCTTAGTTTTCATGGTAAACATAATACCCTTCCATTCAACATGGCACCTTCACATTGCACTAGACACAAAACAAGGGAAGGAGTAGAAAGAGCAAAGCAGGCAAGAGTCCCTATCATGATGGGGCTTATAGCTTTGCTGAAAAACATTTAATAATTAAAGACACAAGCATATTGTTATATTGTTAAAAACATGTGATAGGAAGGAAAAATAGAGAAAGCATTGATCTTGGGCCCAATCTAGTCTGAGAGGGTCTGGGAAAGCTTATCTAACAAAGGGGAATGAGCAGAAATTTCAAGGAAGAGAAAGAACCAACCAAGTGAAAAGAAAGCTGGGTCGAGTGAACAGCAAGTATAAGGGATTTAAGTCAGGAAGATGTTGAAGAAAACTGGCAGACAAATCCTGTGTCTGGAGCTCAAGACTCTACAAAGAAACTGACATGAAATGAGACTGATACAGAAATTCAGAGGTAGATCATATGTTAATAGGGCTTTATAGACAGAATGAGCGGATACTGCTTGAGCTGGTCCTGGGTTACAGTTGTCCTGGTAAAAGTGAAAATTGTGCCCCCCCCATTCAGAAAGTGATGATAAATGATAGGATTACCTACTTACAAACAGTATTACACTTTTTCTCTTTATAAGAATACAATTGGAAACCACTGAAGAGTATAATCAAAGGAGGAATAAGATCAGATTTGAGTTTTTAAAGAATTCTTGTAACTGCAAAGGGAGAGAAATTATGGCCTGAGACTTAGCCCCAGTTTCTGACAAGATTTGGGACAGAATGGGACTGTGCCCCTCTACCTATAATCTGGCAGGGCATGCAGGCCCATGTCAATGTCTGTACCTTGTGAGGCAATGCAGGGTAGCTTCTTGCCTGGTATATCCCACACACTTGCAGTCATTTCTCTGTCCATAGCTGGCTTGGGTAACTTATAGTAATATTATTGGTTTTTTATTTTTTATTTATTTATTTATTTTGGTGCTGGAGATCGAACTTGGGGCCTTGTGCTTGCAAGGCAAGCCCTCTAACCACTGGGCTAAATCCCCAGCCCAATAATATTAATAGTAATAATAATAGCTGATGTAAATTCTGATGACTTGACATCTAATAAATGACTTAACTCCCATCTTTGCAAGATAAGTACAATTATTACTCATGTTACACAAATAAGAAAAATAACTAAGATTAATCAAGTAATGAGTGATCCAGAGTGAATCTGAACCTATGATACCCGTTTCCAGTGACTGGGTGCCCCACCCACTATCTTATAACAGGTGGTTCTTCCTTTTGACCGTAAAGTAGGCATCATGCTTTAAACTCCAAATAACTCATTGGCAACTAAACACACTGTCTAGCATTTTCCTCCTGTTCCCCGTATTTCCCAGACATTACTGGAATTATATTATGAGTGAAAAAATTCCTGATTCATGGTTCTGCTCTGACTCTGTGCTCACTGTCTGTCTCTTGAGATGCAGATGAATAACTCCAAGAGAAACTAGAATATCCAGTGGAACGGGGTTTCCCTGTCTGTAACGATGTCCTCATAAATCACTGCAAAACATGATTTACCTTTGGGATATTATGCCGTGGACTATTTTATGCCTACCATACATCAAGAATCAATTTAATTCACCTAATTCTATGCGTATGGGTTTTTCCTTTTCCCCCTAAATACACCAGTCTATCTCATAATCTCACGTGGACCCAGGAAATCTAGACCTGAATTATTCTTAAAGCAATAAAAACCGATCTTTTTCCTCTGAAAAAATAGTAACATATCCTTAGTTGGGTGCCTTCAAGGCCTCTAATTTTCTCCTCGTGTGAGTCTTCCTGGCAGGTTGACAGCACTTTGTGTTCTACTGCCATCCCTTCCTGTTTAGGGGAGACCTTCCTGTCCATTCTAGGGAGTTTATCTTTCTTTGCTTACCTATTTTCTTTCAATCTTAACAAACACTTAAGATTTCAGTTGGAATTAAGGTTGTGTCTAAGGGTTTCATAGTTATAGAGGAAAAGGCCTGATTAACTGTTATTTTGATTCATAAAGTAGGTTCACCACACACTACTGTCAGTAACAAAGGACTCTAAACACCATGCTGACACCATGTACCGGTACCAACGTGCTTGTACAACTCTTATTTCATGCAAAGTTAAGCAAAACACTTTATTACTTCTTGCAGATAGGCAACAAGGGACAACAGAACAGAAGCCTAGGGACTCGTGGAGAGTTGGTTTCCCAACATTCAGGAAAGATGCACAGGGAGTATGGAGTCTCATCTGTGTGTGCCCCAGAAGGCACTGCGGCTGAGGTCTCTGAGCCACTTTGGGTTTTATATCTCAGGGTACCATGATACGCTCACCAGGCTAAAATGTAGGACATCTTGTTCTCAGAGGGACCAGAACAGAGCCCAAGCTGTTCCTGACAGTTCCTTCTTTTCTCAACGATTACATTGCTGGCACATTCTATGATTATTCTGAGAACCGTGGTAAGAAGAGAGATGAATTACATTGGTTATGACTATCTGGAGACCATCTTGTTATGAATTTTCCCAAGTGGTAAATAGGGTCATGTCGATCATCTGCAATTAACTGTGTCTTAATACATGCTGCTTCCTCTTTCCAACATCTCCTCCCCTCGATTCAAGTCAAACATACTGTTACATGATTTTAGCACTTTTCTTATCTATTGCAGCGGAGATGGCTGAAAGTAGACATGAATTGGAAGAGGACTATAACTTGGTTCAGTTTTGCAAAAATAGCTGAATTTAGGTTCCGAGGTCAGAGTGACTGATTTTCAAGTCTTAGTTTCACCTCTCATTAGCTGTATAACCTTCAGCAACTTATGTAAGGCCAGGTTTTTTCATCCTTAGGATGAGCATAACGTCTACCTCAAGGAAACTGTTACGAAATTTAAAATAATTTTAAGTCAGAGGAAAAAAAATCACTCAACAAGTATTAGTTGTTGTAGTTATAACAATGTACCATTATTTGAAAGTTATATAAATTTATCCAACTGAGTTAGGTTCTGAATCTCCACAGCCTGTTGCGATAAGGTTAGGGTCACGAGTTCGATAAAATTTCTTTAGAGACCGTAAAGCATATTGATCGGCCTTCTCTGTGTTAGCCATAACCCCAAAGGCTTTCGCCTTTAAGGAGATGATAGGAAAGTTTTGTTATTCGATGTTTTAACTGGACAAACCTTTAAATTCCATTCCATTTCCACTCTGGTTGCTCTGCAAAATGATAAAAATGCTGTTCACTGGAATCAATCTACATTGGCCAGTGTCTGCTCTAGTTCTGTTGTGTTTTCTACTGGACTCTCTTTCCCGTTTTTATTGACAGAGATTCTATCCCAGTCTGTTCCTCTTTTAAATTATATCTACCTTCTGTGTTTGGTACTATTGAGATCTAAAGTAGCCTACTAAGCTTTAACTAAAACACTATAGGTACCTTTAATTTAATATGCTTAGAAATTCTTAATGACTTTGTAGTGACATTTACCCTGAGACAATAATTCTGGGGTATGTACTTTTAAAGTAAATAATAAAAGACAAAATAAAAGCGAGATATGGCATGTCACAATAGACTGTCACTGGTTAATCTGTTACCTCAATTTTCTTTTTAACAACTAAGGTTGTTGTGTTATATAATTTCTTTGTTCTTTGAATGTTTCCATTTTAGAGATTTAACACATTATATTATTACATTACTATACTAAAAAGTTTCAGTGAGCTATTTCACTCTATGCCCCTACAACATAGAAGCATTTATTGAGTGCTACCTGTATCCTAGATGATGTGCTGGAAAATTTTACTAAATAATCACAGCAATTAAGCAAGGTGCATAAAATCATCTATATCTTACAGAACCCTGGGAGATGGCATACATCAAGAATTCTTGTCTCTAAAATCAATGCTCCAGCCTAGAGTCCCCTGATACAGAGAGTCCATGTCAAGTAGCCCAAGAAAAACTGGACTTCTTAACAATTAGAAAATGCCTGGTCTCACTACTACTGCTCTTAATGTTGTTTTTTTTTTTTTTTTTTAATAGCCAAATTTATCTTTCTGAAGACTTGGATCAGAAAAAGAATATTAAATAGAAAATTGGTGTGTAAAGAGGCTTTTGAGAAATTCCTTTAATAAAATACTGTTCCTTAATTCCTTGTGGTGACAAGGTCTCTAGGATTTTGACATTCTTGACTATACTCCATAATATCCTAGACCTAAGGAGTCTCTGATAAAACCGAACTCCAAGGGAAGACTAGTCAACAAGTATTCATTTATTTGAGCTGTGCTATGGATCATGTACTGTGTGTACAGCTATCACCCGTCAGCTGTACTCACCATGCTGTATGAAGGGTGGCCAGATGTGTTTGCCCTGGAAGCAGGACGGCAATGAAGGTGGTGCTCTACTGTGAAGGCAGCTTTAAGGAACAGCAATTCAGCTATGGATGACAACAAAAGATGTTCTATCAGGAGTACTAAAAGCTCAGAATTAAACATAATTTCCATAAGATAAGAAATGCCCTTCAATGTCTGACCAAGGAGTTTGGACAATATCTGAAAGAAGACGCATATGCAAACTACCCTGAATGTTATTTCTAAAATAAATTCAAAACATGAAAATCGAGAATGATTAGCACCATCAAGCATCCACCCTCAAGTGCTGTTTTTGAAAGATGATAGATAATAATCCTTCTACTCTGTCAATTTCTACTTTAGAAAACGAAATTTCCTGTCCTCATTGTCTTCACATATTCAGTATGAACAGACAGGTACTCTGCTGATTTTCCCTGGGGATCATCTGGCCCACCGTAGACTGCAAATCAAGTCAGCCGCTTTCTACTTCCTGCTTTTAGTACTTGCTCTGTCACTGCCCCGCTGCTCGTTCTCAGTGGTCCCATCCTCTCGATAGCATTTCCACAGGATCTTCTTCCTGGGGTTCTTCATTGTGGCTGGGGATGTGGGACAGCAGGTGCTATTTCCCATAGAGAGAGCTCTGATTGAAGACTAGGGGTTTGAGGCTTTCGGTTGGCAAGAATTTCAAGTTGATTACAGGGCTCTGCATTTTTGAAGAATGCAGAGTACCAAACCGTATCTAGTACAGTTGATATGTCGATAATAATAAAAAAAACCCTAGTGAGATACCATTTTCCACACATTCATATTGCGAAGTCCATGAACTATGAGACTCTTCTGTCTCTTTGACTTTACAATTAATGTATAGGCCCAAACTATAGATTACAGGCTTAAATCTGAAAAACAGCAAATGAGGTGGAGTAGAAATAACACATTCTTAGGCGTTTTCATTACAGAGGACAATCAGTATGCTCTTAGAGTATCTGGAGTTTTTTTCCCTCTATCTCTGTTTATTTTTGATATATCTTAAAACGATATGACCTTCTGTTAGGAAGAAGAAACTATCTTCAGCTCTACCTGGCAAAAAACCTGGGATCCTGCTAGCAGGACAATTTTGGAAACCACGTGGGAAGACAATTTGTATGATTTTATGAGCTGTGAGGGTGATCCCAATAAACGTAAGTCACTTGAATCATATCACATGAGATAACCCATCTTTTTTACTGATTTTGGTAGAGTGCGTTCATTCATTCATGAAGTAGCATAATATAATACAATATGGGACTTTGGAATAGACTTACTATGAAATTATAACTTTGCGACTTAGGCAAAATTAAATAATTTGGTGTTGGCTGGGATGGAGCTCAGGAGTGAAGTGCTTGCCGAGGATATATGAGGCCCGGAGTTCAATTCCCAGCACCAAAACTAAGTAACAACAGTCAGTAGAGTGCTGATGAGCGATATACCTGAGAAACGTCTACTAGCATACCTCACTAGTCATTTTAAATTTCATGCAATAGGGAAACAAAAAAAGTTAAAAAGTAAAGTTATAAACAATAATTTTAAAATTTAATATGACACTTCAAGGATAAAAGGTACGTAAAGTGGAAAAATAATGGTGGTTTTGGAAATAGAAAGTGTGTCGCATCCAAAGAGAACAGCGGTGCCGCAGCATTTTAAAGTCAAGTCTAAGAAAAAATCTGCATCACTTTTCTCTAAAAAATTTTTTTTCTTAATTAGAAAAAATATTTTTACTAATATAATTTATATAATTTTGTGGGATCATAATGGAAAAATATTTATTTTAGTTCAAACTGTATTGTATACCTGAAGAAAAGATTAATATGTAGTAAACAACCACATACACCTACTTTTGTTCATTTGCATGGATTACCTTTATGCTATCTCTATTTTGTTATCATTACATGAAATACTGTCTACCACAGAAACTACTACATTTTTCATCTCTCACACTATACTGCAAGGGATTTTCTGTAGAGATGATATTTAATTTTAAGCACAAAGTGAGATGCACTTTTGATGCCATTATTTTATAAAAGAGATTACTTGAGTAGAACTAGAAGGTTTGGGACACTGCCAAAATTATCTAAGAAAGAGATATGACCTTAGTAAGAATTTTCATGTTCATTGTGTATTTTTATGTATTTTGCTTTATATAAAGCAGTATTAAAATGTCATTTAAATTTTATTTTTTCTCACACAGAAAATCTTGTTAAAAAATAAATAACTTCTAAAATTTTAAAGTCACTCTTTTACTAGACAAAAATTAAGTATTAGGTATTGGGATATGAATGAAGAATAAAATAGACATCTTTTCTATAATAAATAGAAACTAGTTTCCTTTGTGTGCATAAATGAATTCATTCCTTATGGAGTTCTTACATTTAACACAAACATTAAAAATCAAGTATAAAATCACATAGCTATAGTAAAGTTAATTAAAGTTAGATCAAATAAAGCCATCACATTTTTCCGACAAAAAATTTGAGAATTCAGTATTTTTTTATTTTTTGCCAACTAAAAATCTCCAATCTCAGAACCACAGCTGATGGCAAAGATAAATAGAATTGATTCTAAAGCATCCAACAGGCAACGTAAAAACCATTTCTGCTGAACACATTCTTTCTACTTCGGGAATCCAAAGGCTAATCTAGTTACATTTGAATGTGTAACCCTGTCCTGTCACATTCTGATAAGCATCTTTTAGTGCTTGAAGAGCAATTTTCTCTTCAGCTTTATAATCTCCTGCCTTTACTATAAATAGCAAATGATTTATAGTCAACTTGCAAAGTTTATTTTTGAATTAACATTTATTTTCCTCTGTATGGATATTTTTACGGTTTGGAAAGCAATTGAATTTGTTGTTTGGATTTGCACATGTTGTCTTTCTCTTTTTATTTGCCTCAGTGACTTTTCTAAAAAAAATTCCCTTTTTTGACACCTTATCCTTAAAAGGGTTCTGCCTGAGGCTTCTTTGGGGAATTATTTGGAGATACCTAGTCCTATGGGTCAAAGTGGAAAAGTGGTAACAGACTCTCTGGGCATAATTTGAATTATTTATTAACAGAATACTATAATTAGCATTTGATTTACTCCATGAAGCTTTCATGGAATATCTGTGTTTTTTATGTAATCATATTGCATCATCTTCTCAACCACTAAGCAAAACACTTGGATATAGACTAAAATATGAACTCTAGTTACATCCAAAGTACAAATCTCAGGCATGAGTAAATTTATCCATAGCCTTAAAATCTATCACCTTAAGATTCCATTTCTTATGCCCTGAATCATTCAAATACAATTCTTTGGAGAGTTAGTACCCAATAAATTTGAGTTGTGATATCAGTTTGATCATTGTCCATTTTAGGAGAAAACTGCTAAGCCTGATTCTTCATATTTCCATAGACACTTCTGTTAGAAGTATACCCTTTCTCTCCTCTTCACTTGCTTTTGCAAGGAAGATGAAGAAAACAGGGTTTTTTTTTTTACAACTTAGAAGAAGAAACTGGGCATGTTAGTTTCAGTTGATTCTTCTCTTTCCTTCTGATAAATTCTCTCTCAGTTTTACATCAGTTTATGATCTTATCCATTGAAGTTGGGAACTTGTGTTTCCACAGTGAGTCTGATCATTGTCTAGCTATGTCAGAGACTTGGAGAGAGCAAGGGTAAGCCTGGTAATTCACTGATAATGCCCACTAGCCTCTGTTGTTAGTCATAAGGATGAATTATTAGTATATAGTATTTTGTTTCTTTCTTTTTCTTGCATATATATGCTCTTTGTTTCTGAATTCAGATGGAGATCACGAATGTTTCCACTGGTTTTAAAACTCTGGCGATTCGTGAAATATTAGAGCTAGCAAGATTTCCCATGTGCTTAATGAACTCCAAGAAGCCGCCCTCAGATTCCTCTCTACAGTGAAAATAACCCATTTTCATTTCCCCTTAGCAATGACTGAAGATGATGGAACAGTCATAAAAACAATGTGATACAATAAATTAGATGCAGCATTAGTTTTTTAATTATACTACTTTATGAATGGTTCACAAACTTGGATGTCTTGTTAAAACATGGATCGCTGAGCCCTACCTCCAGAGATCCCAATTTAGAAGATACAAGGTGGAACTGAGGATTTACATTTCTGAAGTTCTCAGGTAATGGTGATGCTTGAGGTTTGGGAACCACTTGTTTTTTTCTTTGTAGGTACCGGAGATTGAACTAGGATGGTCTCGCCGAGTCACTAAATTGCCCAGGTTGGGCTCACACTTGCAAATTACTCTGCCTCAACCACATAGCATGCTGGAATTACAGCCCTATGACTCTGTGCCTGTCTTGGGGACCGCAATTTGAGAGCCTCGTGGAGGGCAAATGATTCTCACACCTGGTGACAATTTAGACTCACTGAAGGAGAGTTTTAAGATATCAGTGCTGGGGCTCTTTTCCAAGACAGGTTGTTTTGATTGATAAGAGGCTTGACTATCAGCATTTGAGTTATGAAGTTCTTTTAGGTTCTTCTGAATCAGGACATAAGGACACCTGGACATCTTCTGGTCACCTGGCTACTCGCTTAGTAGTTGTCCCCTGGTTTCCCTAGGTCAGAAACTCAGCAGAAAAAGAATCTGCACTGGGGATCCCACCAGAGAGACCTGTTAGGGTGTAACTGCCGCAAGCGCCCCAGGCTGGAAGCTGCCAGTAATCAGGTTCTTTGCTTACAATAGCAGCTGCCAGGTGACCACCACATTAAGTCTGTCTGATTAAAGCTGGCAGAGCAGGTATCTGCCAGAGGGCCTTTATTTCTGCTCGTCTCTGAGAGAAAACTGGACAGAGCTCATTGCTCATCTTATATTTGACTGAATGAATGAAAAAAAAAATTAGATACAGACTATTAGTTTTGATGCCCAAAGGGATTGTATAATTTGCCTAAGGTCACACAGCTCATTATTGCCAAGCGTAGCGAACTCTTGAATTTTACTCTTGAGTTTTTCTGACAATAGTATTGATCTAGTTTCACTTGATTGTAGATAGAGAAGATACATACTTTCATTACACATACATCATACATACTTTCATTTATATAAATGGGTGAATATATAAGTATATCTATATATAGCTATATAGATATATAAATTTTCACATTATTGGCTGAGTGTGCCAGGAGATAAAAGATTGACAATGGCCCATTTCCTCTAATTTCTAATTGTGAAAGAATCTTTTTTCCATCACGTTTAAGTTAGCTGAAATTTCTATTTAAAATTATTTTTAAGATGTCACTTTCACTGAAAGTGAGCAAAGACAACGGAAAGAGAACAAGTACACCGTCATGATGATGAGTTCTCAGTATTTCAAAAATAGAAAGGAGCCTGCAGCTATCAGAACTATTACAAAACCACATTTCCGTGTGTCATATTAAAAATAGCTATCAATCGAGAGGATGATTTCTCGCTCACATGTTGAAGAGCACAAATCAATTCCAGACAGTTGAAGAAAAACTATAAATAGTACAGCATCTACAACTATCTAGATAGAAACACCATCCATATTGTGAGGAGTTGAGCTAAGAATTTTTGGTGCCAATCGTTAGGTTATTTTGTTACTGATACCCAATATTATAAGATGCAATGAGGAGACTGAAAACATAATATTGATACATGAAGAGGATAATTTCATGACCAACAAGAGTAAAAAAAAATCAAGAACAGGTCAGAGCAATGATATGCCTCCTCAGCTCTCTTTGTTTATTTGGTCAACTAGTATCTGTTGCTCTCAGAATTCTGATAGGTTATAAAAATTCTGAAATATTTTCACATTTTCTGTTCTGTTTTTAGACAGGGATATACTGAAACCATTTAAGAAAAATACTCTGGACACTTACTAAAACAATTTAGAGCCAGAACATTTTTTTTTTTAATGGTACATTTTAGAGGTACATAGTGATGACATTCATCTTAGGGGATTTGTACCTGTACAGAACATATCTTGCTGCTTCTTTTTTTTATTCCCCCCCTTCATCCCCTCCCCCCTCCTTATTTACAAAAGCTTTGTTTCCATTTTTTCCATTTCTTGTTTCTCCTTTCCCTCTGTTTCTTTCCCCCTCCCCTTCCCTTGTTCCTTTTCCCATTTGAACAGTTTCTTCCTTTGCCCAATATAATACATTTTAGTCTTTATTTACACTTTCAATTTCTCATACCAGAGAAACAATGTGGTATTTAAACCTATGTGTCCAATTTATTTTACTTAAAAGCACGGTCTCAAGATGCATCCATTTACCTAGAAATATCTCAAGGTTATCATTCTTTATAGCAGAGTAGTACTCCATTGTGTAAAAAACTTTCTCAAAAATTTAAGTTTACTTTCTACTTAGAAAAAATGAAAATTGGTAATTCACTTGTGTTATTTTACTTATCCGTACTAAAAGAAAATAGTTTAAAGCCTCACTGTTTTATCTCAGGATTTCCTCACCTCAGCCTTACCAGCCTTTTGGGTTGGCCCTTCTCTGTTGGGGGTGCAGGATGTCCTGTGTTTTTTAATGGTACCCCTGGTCTCTACCCATTAAACATCTATTTAGAGTAAATAGGGACATTAAGTTTGGAGAATTTATGAACCAGAAGAGATGTACGATGGGAAAGGTGCTAGTTGCTTGAGACATTTAAGATAGTATAGCGTTTTCTTACCAATTTCGTCATTCATGTATCTAGTAGAATAAATACCTGCAGCTAGCAGAACTATTGAGTAAACTAACCACTGGTTAGTTGTCAAGTAAACTATTAAAGAGCCACACGTCTTGGGGGTTTCTGAGATACGGGAATAAGAGCACCGGTGGAAGATGGAACAAATAAAGAGGATATAATTCACAATAAAACTCTGAAATCGGCAGAATAGGGCCAAAAGATCGGGGCTCAGAATGATGTTTTTGTCCCTTGAACTTCTTGAGGATACAGCAGTCTGACTTAGGAGCAGGGAGAAAGGCTGCATGAGCGACTCCGGTGGGGTTTCTGAGGACGCCGAGGTCCTCCGTACGGCAGGGCCTCAAACCTTGGGACGTGGGTGGGAATTAGAAGACACAGAGCGATGTCCACAACAGATCTTAAAGAAGAATCAGGAAGGGGTGGGATTTGGGTCAGACAGGACTAAAGGTCTGGCATGTGCCCTCTGATCGGTAAGAGTAGTTGGACAAGCCGCAGCACCGTCTCTGCTGTCAGGAATCTCAAAGAACAGAGTCGGTGACCCAGGACACCCTCGCAGATTTGTTGTTCACGAGCGACTGTTCTGCAGAGTTTCTTACACCACAGATTTGAGCATGTATAAAGTAATCATAAGGAAAACACAAAGTAATTTTTGTGTTCTATATTCATCTGCTACACACTGCCAACCTCAGACTGCCTAAACTCTTTCACTAACTACTCAATTTGTTGTTTTTCTTAATGGTGTAGCAAATACTTTTCTTTTAAAAAAATATGCAATAATGTTTGTGGTTATTTTAATTAGTTTCACTCTCTCTGCATGGAGGAAAGTTTCTGATAACAAATGATAGCTATTATGTCACTTCCAATTACAGATCTTATCATTTATTTAAAAAAAAAAAGGAAACATGAGGTACATCATTGAGTCCAATGGGAAAATATAGACTTCAGAAATATGGAAGATACAAGATCACGGTTTTGTCTATGACTTGTATTCTGAGTAACATACTGGCCATTCTTTTAAGATCATGATACATAGTATATTAACCATTGTTGTTCTGTAATTATTTTCTTATAAAATTTTATTTTTTCCATAGAGGTAAGAAGAATGTTTTGTTATATTTTCTTTATTAATATTTACTTGTGTTCCATCAAAATAAAAAAAGACCACATTTGGAAACCATCGTGCACGGAGGATAGATTGCAGTCAAAAACTTTCATCTGTTGAAGCTCTTTACAAAAACAAAGGATAAAAATTTTATGAGATTTTTAATGGTTTTCCTAAATATTCAAAAAAATGGTGAAGAAATACAATCTCTCCTTTGACTTAAGCATTAACCACTGACATTTTATATCTGATCCATGTGATGTTGCGAACATTTGAATGTCTTAAATTCCCAAAGAGGAAGATATAAATCCATCTTAGACATCTTTAGATATTATTTTTACTGTCTGATGAATTTACCAAATTACATGTTCCACACTGGAACACTGCCTAGTAGAAAATATTTTAGGCATGTATTATTTTACTCTAAAGCAACTGTTTACATGATATTTACTCTATAGTATTTGAGGCTCTGTTATCATGCTAATCACGGCTAGTCATATATCACTGATATTCATATTTATCATTTTCTGTCATTAGATTAGGAATAGGAAAGGTACGGGGGACCTTCTACATTCTCTTATACTTGGCAGGTAATTTTAACTACTCTTACTGAGGAGGCTAGAAGCAACCTTGAAATCCCACTGAACACGGCATGTGAGAAAGTCATTAGTAATTTTAGTCTCTGAGATGATCAGTTTTATGTACCAACATGTCAATACCACTATAGCATCCAGTTATTCGATCAAACACTAAATGTTGTTCTGGAGGTACTTTGTGAACATAATTCAGTTAACCAGGATGATCTGGGAGGTCTGAATCAATCACTTGAGAGATGTTCTGAACAGGAATATAGCAGACTGACTAGACACCTGATATGACAAATACACACAAGAGTGACTCTTGCTTACAAATGAATTCACAGCTGGTGGTTTGTGTTGGTGAATTCTAATTCTATGTAATTATTCCCGAGTATCTCTGCTTCCCAACCCTCCTCAGAGCGAACACCCCAGGGTGTAGTCCTCTGATTGTCAAGCTATCTCTTGAGGACAAGCCCTGTTTCTACTGGCTGGAGAATGAGTCTGGAGTTTTTCAAGCAGGGGATGGCCATCCAGACTAGTGCTGATAATCAGAGGCCTTTGCCTTCCACAAATGGTTTCAAAATAGTAACTTAGCTAATTCAGAGCAACAGTTAATTTTCAGCCACTCTTAGCTAATTGTGAGTAATAATAGAAGACATTCATTAAGGTTTTCCTGTTAGGCAATGATCTCTCATTTTACCCACTCTACCTCCAATAATTCACCACGACTTTGTGAAATACTATTATTACTGTCATTTTCCAGAGAAGAAATTGATACAGAAAGTATGAATTTCTTCAATGTCATAGTTCTTAAGCTTGGGAATTTGATTATTGTTGTGGGTTGAATTTTGTCTCCCTCAAAATGCAAGCACTGAAGTCTTAATCCCTAGTACCTCAGAATGTAACTTTATTTGTAAATAGTATCCTGGCAAATGATCAAGTTAAGATGGAGTCATTATACCAAGCCTTATTCCAAGAGAACTGGTGCTTTTATAAAAAGAAAAAATTAGACATAGGACATTCATGTGAGGAGAACTGCATGTGAATACGAAGTGAAAAACTGAAGTGCTTCACGTGCAAACGAAGGAGGGCTAAAGATTTTTGGCCACCACCAGAAGCTACAACAAAAACATGTAACACAATCTCCCTTTCAGCCTTCAGAAAGAACCAACCATGCTGATATTTTGATGTTGGGTTTTGACCTACAGAGCTGTGAAGCTATAAATTGTTGTCTAAGTCACCCAGTTTGTGGAATTCTGCTATGGCAGTCCTAGCAGACTAATATAGTTAGCCTGCTCTGGCTTTATTGCAGCCAGTCCCAACTATAAACAGTAATATAAACAATGACTCAGACATTTTAGCACATTTTTGTTAAATAATTGAGTAAAGTCACATAAGACATATGTGTGGTCTTATTTTACAGCCCTCACAAGTTACACTTTTCCTCTTTCAGTCCAAATGAAAACTGGTTCTTACTGGCTCTTCTGAGTGAGCATGGAAGGAAAATTCAGCTATTTCCTGTTGGACAAAGAAGGGAAAATTAAGACCAACAGGTGAAAGTTACACAGAAGCAAATTTTGGCACAAGAGAGGAAAAATTTTCCCAACTAAGACTGCCAAAAATTGGAGTGAGAGTCCTTTTAAGGCCATAAGGTTGGTTATCATACTAGATATTTATCATCCCAGGAAAGATGTAGTTCTCAGTAGGTGACAAAACCCACTAATCCTTTTGAAGTAACTCCCATACTGTCTTGCTGTCTAGGGCAAAGCAGGTCAAAGGTGAAAATTAGTTTCTGATAAGAATGAGGCTGACTAGAACAGACTGATGCCTAAAGAAGATAAGATAGAGCACCGGAACTGGGCAGAAAGGTAGCAGGGAAGATTAGTGTGATAAGCCCAGAGAAAGCTCAGAAAAAAGTATGATAGCATCAAGCTTTGAGAAAGACATAGGAAGGGCTTGACAGTGCTTCATACTCAGAAAGAAAAGGTTGGCAAGAAAGCTTTAAGGGTGAGTATTTCCTTTCCTGGTAGTCAAAAGAGTACACAATACAGAGTATCATACTAGTGAAAATCTGGTAGAGACAGAGATGGTCATTATTTGTCAGATCATACAGAGAAGGTGCGTTGCTATACAGGACTACAGATGCTCCTGCAGCTCCTCAAATACAGAGAAACCAAGAGCTAAATATACACTTAATGTTTGAAAAGGTAGCCACGGCCTAAATACTATTTAAGAGCATCTTTTTTTCTCAGAGGAAAAAACGCCTGTGGTAATACAGCTGTGTGGTTCACATGGCTGAAAGTGAGATATGAAATCATCTGTTCTGGTTATTTTTAAGCCACAGCGACATTGGGGGTGGCATTGAAGAGTTTATCTATATGTGTATATGGAAAAAAAAAAAAAAAGGAAACTGAAAATTCAGCACCAAAATCAAACAGAACTTCGCTTTTTGTATGGAACCCAGTTGAAACACGAGTTTTTCCTAAGTTTTCCTTACACTTCTGCACATAGGCCCGAAATTTGACGTGAAAGTTTTATGATGTTTTATGATCCTAAATCGTACTGTCTTAATTACTTATTGCTGAGACAAAATATCTGATACTCACAAGTTAAAGAGGAAAGGTTAATTTTGGCTCACGGTTTGTAGAGGTTTCAGTCCATAGTCAGAGGGCTCTGAGGCAGGGCAGCACACAGAGCGGCATCCAGGAGAAATAGTTCAAGGCAGGGCAGGCAGGAGGCAGCAGCAGCAAGCAGCAGCCTGCCTTTCCCTGTAGATTCCATCAAGCTATAAATCTAATGATTGGTACCACTCACACCCAGTCAGGGTGGGGCTTCCACTAGCCACACCCAGAACCATTCAAAAGCAATTTAATACCACATATCCTTAATCTCAGAATCACACACCCTAGATCCAGCCACCTCTCAAAAGTCCCGCCTCTGGGTGCGTGAGGCTTTGGGGGGACATCTAGGTACAAGCCGTAGTGTGTACCTTAAATAAAACTAAACCCAAAATCCTTGATGCTTACTATTCTTGACCACATCACTTCCCAGAGCTTTTCATAAAAATATTTTTGTAATATTTAATGTAAAAACAGAGACTGGGAATTTAGTTCAGTGGTTAGAGTGGTTCCCTAGCAAGCACAAGGCCCTGAGTTCGATCCCCAGCAAAAAAAAAAAAAAAAAAAAAAAAAAAAAAAAAAAAAAAAAAAAAAAAGTAAAAAGAGTTAAATAATTTACCTTCCCCTCCTTTCATTCTTACATGACTTTTTTTCCCCATAATTTTACCTCTACTATAAAACTAAATTAGAGACATTAAACTTCAGTTCCATTTTGGTATTACTGTAACTGTAAATATTGACCCACACACATGCAGTGTGTACGTGCTTATTTCATTGATCATTTTACAACTAGCAGGACACTACAACATGATGTTACTTTGCCCACTACTGTTTCTAAAATTGATTCAAAAGTGAAGATACTCCAAATAAAACGTGCCCTGCTGACTTTTGTTCTCCTAAATTGCTATTTTGAGGATTTTTCAGCAGAAAAATGAAATTTCCTTATAAAATACTTCTCCCTCCCTTTTTCAGACTGAATTCAACTATACCCCTGGAAGCAAATTGAGTTCTTAGAGTGGTCTGAGGAGAAGAATAGAAACTCTGCATCATCTGTGGGACTCAATTTTTGTGTCTATTTCCAATTCCAGGGTAGCCAACAAGCAGTTACACTTTCTCTTTGTAACATGCATGTTGAAGAACCAAAGCTGTTGAAGGGTGGCAGTAGCTTTCTTCCAAGATATAACCAGCTTTGTGCTTTCCTTGTGATTTAAAAAAACTGATTTTAATTTCCCTTGAGAAATTTCTTTCATATTTGTCTCCTTTTAGCCTTTAAGATTTGTTTTTATTTTTCTTCTCCGAAATAAACTACCATTTTGTAAACATCAAGAGTTTGAGTGGTGGCTGTTACTGCCAGTAACTTATATCATGTGTTGACAAATTCTATCCTCAGAAAACTAAGTACAAATCCAGTAGGCTTGAATACAGCTATTGAAATAAATTACAAGTTCTTAGAGGGTATATATTAATGTTTTATTCTTTTTTATCTCAGTAATGTGGTGAAATACAAAAGACAAATTTTAATTTTTAATCAAAATTAATCTCTTTATTTATTTTAAGCTTTTTGCTTAGCAACAAACCTTTAATAATCTGCGATTACAAAAGATTTTGGTCATAAGTATTTGGGTCTATTTTATGTTGAATTATCTTTATAATAAAATCAACAAGTCTCCCCTTGAACCACACACACATTTAAATATATATTGACTTATTGGTCAATAGCCTACAGTTAATTTCATATAAAATGATAGGCATAATTTATTGATTTCTTAATTCATACAGTTGCTTTGATAAGCACTTTAAAATTATTCTAATTAAAATTGCTCTAATTTTAAGGATGAGGAAATGGATTTTTCGTTAGAGAACTATTTTTTCCAGAGCTGGGCACTATTTGGTTCAGGATCAAATACTGAACTGTCTGAAATTCCACTTTTCTTCTCTTTGAAATTCTGCTAGACTGAGCTGGGGCTTTAGCTCAGTGGTTACAGTGTCTGCCTCACAAGCACAAGGCCCTGAATTCGATCCCTGGCATGGGAAAAACAAACAAACAAACAAACAACAACAAAAAAAAAACTTCCAGACTTAATCTGCTGTAAGATAAAATAGACATCAGTGTAGGCAAGGGCTTTCTGAACAGAACCACTACCATGCAAGAAATAATACTGAGAATCAACAAACTTAAAAGCTTCTGTACAGAAAAGGAAACAACCAAGAAGATAAAGAGACAAACTACAGAATGGGAGAAAATTTTCACCAGCTATTTTTGGAACAGAGAACTAATAACTAGAATGCATAAAAACTCAAAAAAATAAGACCCACCAAAATAAAAAGACCCAATCAAAAAAAAGAGGGCAACCAAAATGAATAAATACTTCTCAGAAGAAGAAGTACAGCCAATAAATACTTGAAAAAAATGTTCAGCATCCTTGGCCATTAGGGAAATGTAAATTAAAACAACACTGAAATACCATCTTATAGGAAGAATGACAATCACCAAGAAATCAAATAACAACAAATGCTCGCAAGGTTGTAGGAGAAAATGAACTCATCTACATTGTTGGGTAGGCATATATCACTGGAATATAATGTCTTTAAATCTTTTTGGAAGATACCTAGAAGAGGAATAGCTGAGTCAAAAAGGAATTTCTAGTATTAGTTTTTTGAGGAATCTCCACATTGATTTCCATAGTGGTTGTACTGGTTTACATTCTCACCAGCAGTGTATATCATGTCACTGGCATTTCTCGGACTGGAAAGAGAGGTGATATTTGCCTCTTTTTCTTATTCTTTGTGTGCCAATTACATTTCTGGGGAAACAATAATTAAATCAGGAAAAGACCCTGTGGAGTTGTTGGTGAGAGCCACCTGGACATCTGAATCTTTAAATGGTCACGGGAATCTTCAAAAGAGATTTTCTGTGTGCTTAGGAAAGGCACCAGCAGAGTCAGATATTCTTTTGCTCCTCAGCCTGTTGAAATTACTGATTCAGAGGGTTTCCTGTTAACGACCAAAGTCACAAGATGCAATATTTACAAAGAATAGATGTATTTACTGCTGTGAAAAAGGAGGAAAATAATCACGAAACTGGAAATACATAAGGTGTGATAGAAAATGTGCTGAATATTTAAATTTATAAAAGACGTATTGCCATTAACAGCCCTCAAAATAAAGAAGTCTCCATAGCTAAATCAATAAGATAACAAGTGGCAAGAAAATGGAAAGCGCAAGTTTTAAGGTCCGGGAACTGTATGCGGTGTTCACGCCTCCAGGGGCCGGCCGGCTGGGGGTGTTCAGGGTTACACACAGAGCTCTGGGTTCAGGACAGGTGGGTAAGGTGACTGGGCAGGAAGGGACACAGCGTCTGTGGCACCAGCAGTCTTCTGCTCCAAGACATTCGTGGCAAACTAGGAAAATATTCAGATGACAAAGCAACGTTCGGAATCACAAGACGCGGATCTTAAAACATGTTTTACACGGTACATACTTATTTCATTTTCTTCGGGGTGACAGCATAAAAGAGAAAATTATTCTGACACTTGTTAAAATGCCGAGGAAGACTTTCTTCAAAGGCTTTTGCAATAGGGGCTAGCTCTATTGCAGTAGGAGAAAAGATTGAGTTCAACTCCAAGTACAAAGACAGACAGACTTATAACTAAGCAGAAGAGTAAGGGGATCAATGGATGGAAAATTACCAAGAAAAGACAGCAACAGTAGAATGATAACAATGATTCTGGGGAAGGGAAGGCATGGACTTGTCCACCCAGAGTGGGAGATAAGAACTTGATGTCCTAACAAGGGTACTCAGATATTCAGGGTCTGGGCATTCTTGTTAAATTGAATTGGCAGGTGACCGCTGTAACCACTGAGCTAAATCCCAGCTGGCGGGGCTGCAGGGGAAAAGGAACCCTCCTCCACTGTTGGTGGGAATGTAGACTGGTCCAACCACTGTGGAAATCAGTGTGGAGATTCCTCAGAAAACTACAACTAGAGGTTCCATTTGACCCAGCTGTTCCTCTGCTGGGTATCTTCCCAGAAGAATTAAAATCGTCATATCACAGTGATATATGCACAACCATGTTCATAGCAGCACAATTTGTAATAGCTAAGTCTTGGAAACAACCTAAATGCCCAACAACTGATGAATGGCTAAAGAAGATGTGGTTTTTCTACACAATGGAGTACTACACCACCATGAAAAAGGATAAACTAGAGTCATTTATATGTAAATAGATGTTCCTTGAGAACATACTATTAAGTGAAATAAATCAGACACTTATCTGTACACATCAAATTGTTTCTCTGATATGAGAAACCATAAGTGTAAATAAGGACAAAGGGGTATAATAGATATTATGTTAAAAAAAAAAGACAGTATTCAAAAGAGAGGAGAACTAGATAGGGAAAAGGGGGATAAAGAAGAAGGTTAAAAGAAAAGATGAAAGGGAAAAAAATGGAGAAGTGTAAATAAACTTGTTGCAAATAGAGA